>WUAT03371407.1:0-10363 GCA_010015005.3 Ulmus americana
ATAATTTAACTAATTCTTTGGATCTATTTTGGATAACTTAAGTTTTTTTGCACAACATCTCTCTAAACTTTTTGAGTGTTAGTAATTTGATCTTTGAGATAAATTTTTTTTATCTTTATCTTTTTCTTTTTCTTTCTTTTCACAAAAGTTGTAGTCGTTAGGTCAAAAAGATTACACTCACCTAAACCATATTTTAAAAATAGTGATATTTTATAATAGCCCACATTTTTTTTACAATGATCTTTTTGTAATTTTGGTGTGGTAGAGACACGAATCTCTATTTCCCTAATCCCTTCAAAAGACAATTATTAGAAAATTTCGTTAGTTTTGTCTTCATTTGGAATATTGATCTAGTCCACTTCTTAAATATATATAGAATATCATTAAGACATCCTTTGATGCATTCTTGAATTTTATCTTGTTTGTTTATTTTTATTTATTTGTTTTTTTTTTTTTTTTTTGAATCTTACATACTTAAAGGAGTTGGAAATTGGATTTTTTAGAAGATGAGTTAGAAAATGAGAACAATTATATCAAATATTTTATGGGATAAGATTACCAACATGAGAGGAGGCTGGGAGATGGGGTGGGCAAAAGGTAATAAAGAAAAAGAAGAAGGAAAAAAAAATTAATCCCTAAGACCAAATTGCTAACACTCGAAGAATTCAAGAACTTATGACGCAAAATTATTCAAAATAGGTTCAAGAAATTTTGTTAAATTATTTGGGTGAAGAAGAAAAAAAAAGTAAAAGAAAAAAAAATTTATAACATCTGAGACGAAATTACTTACACTCGAAAAATTTAAGGACCTATAGCACAAAAAAAAAAAAATCAAAGATTTTCAAAATAGATTCAAGAAATTTAGTTAAATTATTTTGACAAAAAAGAAAAAAAAAATTAAAAGAAATTTTTTTTTAATATCTGAGATTAAATTTTTAATATTTAAAGAATTTAGGGACCTGTGATAAAAAAAAAATTATCCACAAGATAAAAAAAAAAAATATTTTTGGAATTTTGAAATTTAGAGGGACGAAGGTATCTGATTATAATTTTTCTCAAATTAAAGGTGCTATTTTGATTTTTTTTTTCAAAAATAAAAGTAACGTTTATAAAGTTATACAAAATGCCAAAATGCAATTATTTCATACTTTTTATCGTTAACGCAAAATTCTTTTTTATTTTCCTTTGTTGACAAGTTTCATCAAAGAGGTTGGGTAGTTATGTCGATTAGCAAAAAGTTAACACAACTTTATACAGATTGTGACATTGGTGTAACATCAGCTCCAAAAGGGTTTGAATGATGTTTGGAAAGGTTTAGTAAAAAGCTTTTTAACTCTACAATTAGGGAAATATCTTACAAACCAGCCTAACATATGTGTCAACAAAGAACAAAAATAACAACTTAAATTTCTGTATCTTCTAGTTTGTTTTAGGAATAAAATAATAATTGTGTGTTTTAGTCCCCTAAAAAATATGTGTGTGTGTTTATGTCAAAAAAAAAAAAAATGTATCTCTGAAAAGAATTTTTTGATAATGACAAGAATATCTTTATTATTTTGAAGGAAAAAACACTAAATATTTTCAATTAAGAAGTATATGAAAAAGTACTAAGTATTTCCAGTTTTTTTTTTAAAAAAGTAGTAAGTATTTTATAATTTTTTAAAAAAATAAATCAGAAGCCAACCTTATTCATTTAACATAATTAAAAGGATTTTCAATTAACATAATTAAAATGAATTAAAGGTAGTTTGTAATTATTAGAAAATATTTCCTGCAAGATACCAAAACAAAACGTAATAACATGCAAATATGAGACTCTTCAAGTAATTTTTTTAAGGCTTATTATACTCCGCACCGTTTGAATTATGAGATTTTTGTATATTGCCTCCCTATTTGAAAAAAGACTGTAATACCTCCAGAATTTACATTTTATCTATTTAAAGGGCAAAATTATTAAAAAATCATTGTTTTCTTGTGTTTTTTTCCACATATTATTCAATTTCATTGTTAAAAATTACTCCAAAAATACTTTTCTATTAACTTTAGGTTAAAAAAAAAGACGAACGAAAACAATAATTTTTAATAATTTTGTCTCTTAAGTAGATAAAATGCAAATTCATGGAGTATTATAGTTTTTTTTTTTTTTGAATATGGGAGCAATATGTAAAATCGCTCATAATTCAGAAAATTCTGAGTATAATAAGCCTATTAAAAAAATTATCTTACTTATGATCATCAAAATTCTGTTTAAAACACATCTAAAAACCCGATTCTTAAACCTGTTATTTTAAAATCCCAGCAAGTTTGTTTGCTTCAAGACAACATTAATCAAAGCAATTATTATTTTTTATTAAATGTGTTACACGCCTAGTCTTGTCACTTAGTTTCTAAATTATTCTTCCAAATTCTCTGTTCCTACGGATCCGTTGAAACTAACTAATAATCTTCAATAATTTAGATCCTAAACCCCCATAGTCGTCCAAATCTAATTACTCAAATGGGATCAACTTTGTCTTAAAGTCGTTTTAAAATATTCGTTGTGTTTCCTTTGTACCTTAATTAGGTTCACCCTCTTCTATACAACAGTTCTCATGTACGATGTACCTTATTAACATGTTGGTTATATTTAATTCTTTCGAAAAAAAACAAAATTCAATAAAGCTGTAGTATTTCTTTCTTTAAAAGTCCCGAAGGACCAGTCACAAAAAAAAAAAAAAAAAAGAATAATAATTTCCAAAGGAGGATACTATTCAAACTTGATGCATTAGGTCTTTTTATTCAATTTTCTATAGAATTTAGGACTTGTAATCTTTTTTTTTTTTTTTTTTTCCTGTCAAATGGAACTAGTCGCCTACGCGTAAAGGTGACCTAAAGGAGAGCACATCAGGAGGCAAGTCCTTTGGACAATGATATGGAGTGGGTGGATACTGGATATGAAATACATACACAAATCATACATTAATTAATTTATGAAAAAAAAAAAATTCCATCTTTTTTAGTAAGATTTGATGCTTTTAACATAGCAAAGGATGATGCGTAACATCCTATAAGATAGGAGTGTAATTTGTTTTTTTCGACAAAGTTAAAAGCCTAAATTTGAAGGAAAAAAAGAGAGCCAAAATTTTAAGGGAAAAAAGAGAGCCTAAATTCCAATATTTAAAGACTAAAAGACTTTATAAAAAAAATAGTAAACTTAATATTATTAAATTCTCTGAGCCAATCAATCCCTCTACAGAACAAACCTTGTGTAAGACTACACAGAAGGTAAAAGCGGCCAGACTTGACTTATTATGGTCTTTAATAAATAAAGGTCTCCCAATCTTTTGTCATCATGCAATTTTCGTAGAAATTGATCTTTGGGTTAGTGGGGAAAAGTAGTACAGATGAAAAATCCGAGAATTGGATTACATTTGACCACACATATCGATTGATGCCAATAATTTATGATCCTTCATTTGATTGGTATTTAAAAATTGTATAGATTAAAGGGACGCGTGTATCCATTGGACTATGATGTGATATATATACCAATATAGTCGTATATTCATCATTACATATGTTTTGATCAATAGCCCTGTGTGAGATTAGATCACTCCATAGAATTGAGATGGTGAAGACTTCGAACTGTGAGAAGATAGTACTAAAGAAAGGTACATGGAGTCCAGAAGAAGACCACAAATTGATAGCTTACATTAAGAAATATGGTATTTGGAATTGGGCTGAGATGTCAAAAGCTGCTGGTAAGCTTAGCTTGTTATACAAGAAACACTGAGAATAAATTATCAAGTTTCTTTTTTCGTAACTGTATTTAATCTATAGCTAGGTTATTTGTTGGTGATTCTAGTTTCTTCTTGGATCAAGTAAAATATGATATACTTATTCTCATCTTCTCTCTTCTGCCTTGTTTTAGGTTTGGCAAGATCTGGGAAAAGTTGCAGGCTACGCTGGATGAATTACTTGAGGCCGAACATTAAGCGCGGAAACTTCAGCAAAGAAGAAGTGGAAACTATAATCAAGCTGCATGAAAAGCTAGGAAATCGGTGTGTTCATACGCAACTACATATATAATAAGAATAGGAAATCTGTTTGCCCAAGTTTTGATGTGTGTTTTTGAAGTGAAAAGCTTTGTTTTATAATCAACACGGTATTTCAAAAATTGTGTATCATAAAACGGAAGGAATCGTGAAATGTACAATTCAGTTAATATTTTTTAACCAAAATTATGCTCATAAATTTAAAACACAAATTAATCCCTAATTGAAAATGTCTTTCTCTTAAATTTTTTAAAAAATGGAAATAAAACGGAAACGAATTGGTTGAGTCTAAAAATTAAATGAATCAGATGAAACGGAAGGTGAAGAGTAAGTTTTTTGACAACTGTTAGTTTTCTTAATTCAATATATACTTGTAGATCAGGGTAGATTATATTTCATCAAAAACTATATTTAGCCGTAGCTAATATAGATGACATTAATATTTGCAGCTAACATATAGAAATTAACAATGAATTATAGCTAGCTAGTCTTTGCTAAACATCAAATATAGTATAGGGATCAAGTGATTTTCAAGAATAATTCTATAGAATTCATGAAATGGAAAGTCATGTAACGAATTTATGAGTAGAAAAATGAAACTAAATTGAGGCAACCAATTTTTGCTGTTTTCAGATGGTCTGCTATAGCAGCAAAGCTTCCAGGAAGAACAGATAATGATATAAAGAATTACTGGCACACCCACTTGAAAAAACGCTTTCCAACTGCTCAAGCTAAACCACCCAACGACAATGAACCGTATCAGAACAAATTGGGAAAGAAAGTACAAGTAGTTTCTACCGAGACTAATGATTTCTTTTCTGCATATAGCCCTTCCCCTTCTAGTTCTGCTAAGCAAATTGATGAACAAAACATTAATATTTCCGAAACATTTGAGGAGCTTCAACATTTTTGGACACAACCAGTTGTAGATGGTGGCTTATTTGGGGTGGACAATTATTCTCAATCCCGTTTTAGCTCTGATGTCATGTGGCTTGAAGATCCCATGCTGCCATTTGATTTCTATCAAGATGTTTGTAATGATTTGGTAGATTGGTTAAACTATATTGATCCCATTTTCTGAAAAGAAATAGTTTGAGTCTCTACTTATTTTGGACTATATATGAATACCAATCGTCTGTATAAAATTGTTACTTCATATCATGTGTAATTTTATTAGTGCGTGCGGTGTGAAGAATTTCATATTTTTGTTGGAGAAAATGGTGTGGTTTTTTATTCTTCTTATAAATAGAATGGTAAGTAAAGTCCCAAAATAAAATTAAAAAAAAATTAAATAATTGCTTTCATTGAGAGTCGAACTCAAGACCTCCCGCTTACTAAACGGGTGCTCTAACCAACTGAGCTATGAAAGCTATTTGACAATTTTAACTATAAATTATATATAATCAATTACTAATTAATGGTTAACCCATAACAAGACAACTCGCATTTTAAACTTTTTTTATTGGATTTTTTCGAGCAGCACCATTAGTGCATTAAATATGTCCTCCAATGTAGGTAGGGTTCTGATACTTTTTATTTAATCGAAAAAATCAATAAAATACAGAGGATTTTGAAAAATTAGGGAAAACATCTCCAGCCTCTCTGAATGAGATTTTGGTACAAAAATAGTTCATATAATTTAAAAATAAAAAATAGGGAAAATTATATTTTGGTACCCTTCAGTTTGACAAAATGTTAGAAAGATTTTTAGTTTTTAAAAATATCAAAATTTATTTTTTATTTTATTTAAATTTTATTATAGTACCTTGAAAACGATTTTGATACTTAAAAAGACGTCTTTTTAAAAGTAGTGGTGGGCGGTGATTGTGGAGAAAGTAGGCTGGCGAGAATAGTGAGAGTTTTGGTCAGTTACAGAAATCCGACGATGGGAAGGGGGGTTCAAGTTTAACCTTTTGTTTTTGAGTTTTTAGATTTAATACGTTTTTTATTTTTTATTTTTTTGTTAATTTTTAAATACCAAAAAATAATTAGGACACTCAATAAATCCTTTGAAAACATAAGCCCTTACTTAAACATCAGGCTAACTAGAGGGTATAAGGACGCAATTTTGCCTACAAAATAACACTACATTCCTCTACAAGATAGGAAGAATTATCTAAATTTATTAAACACCAGAATTAATTTTGATAATTTCTTGTTAGTAAAAAAAAAAATTATTAATTATCAAATCAAAGTACCACCACCAATAAAGACAAGTATCAAAAAAGCAAGAAGAGAGCATGATTTTCAAACCAAATCCCACGAAACAAAATGATATTTTCATTATTTATTTCCATTAAATCGAACCTTTTGTCTTAAGCAATACAGTGAGACAGATGATGAGCGAGGCAGAAGGCTGCAAATTTCACAGCTCAAAAACAAAGCAAAAAGAGCTGAAACAATTGTCACTAGACAAATGTAGTAGATGGACCATTCTGCTTGTCTAATTCTAATAATCACCACTGAGAAAGCTGGAACCTACTATTACTACTACACCACAGTCCATTCAGTTTTCTCCGCTTGTTGTCTCTCTTTTCGGGCACTACTTCACTCCCATGTGCCCCGTTACCAGTAGTTCTTCTGTTCTCGCTTTCTGACCTCATAACGTTACCTTCCAGCACACTCATTGGTGTTCTTCTGCTCCAATCGGTCTCTATACTTGACCCGGACTCTTCTATCGCCACCATTTCTTGCATCAATTTCAAGCATTCTAACAAATTATCCTGTACTTTCAAATGATATACGGTAAATAATAATTCTATAGTTTGTAGACAAAAAGAAAAGGGTGATTTGATTTGCTTTGCTTTGCTTACCTTGTTTATATATTGGCAAGTTGAAATTGAAGCATTGAAGGAAGGGAATTGAGATGGGAATAGCTCATGTGATGCTGAGAGAAGCGCTGATGCTGCGATTATTGATGGTTTGAATTCTAGAAATTTTATTTCTGTTAACAAAATGAAAGAAAAGGGTCATTGAATTTAAGATTTTTGAAGTGAATTATGGGGTTTGAAGGTGAAAAAATAGTACCATTTTGGGAGTTGAAGATAATCTCTGATGCTTGATCTTTGAGAGCTTGTTCCAATGGCCCCATGTTGTTTAGTTCAAAGAATGAGAGAAAGTAATGGAAGAAGGAGAAGGGTGTTGTTGATCTCATCCTCCAACTAAGAGCGTCAAGAATGAGAAGCTCCATTTTATGAACTCTTTGCCCCTCGAAAATTAAGCCCTCTTCACTCTGTTTCATTGTTTGGAAAATAGTGTAAATTCCTCTGTAATTTGTTTAGTTGTTAAGAATTTAGACCATGAAATTAAACAACTTCTCTACCTGAACATCAGAGAGAGATAAGGGAAAGTTCTTCATCTTAGCAGCAAGAGAGAGACAAGCTACCACAAGAAGTCTTGAAATCCACCTTTTTTCTTGCTGCAATATGAATACTATCAGATTACTGAGAAATCCTCTGTTTGATTGATGAGAAAACGTAAAGAAAAAACTGCCCATTTAATTTAATTACCAGAATTTCTTGCTTGGAGACGAATCGATCCATGTAATTAACAGCAAGGTAAGATATGAAGGGGTCAAAGTTGCAGGAAAATTGTGCCTGGTGAACTCAAACAAGTTTGTTAACAAAACCCAAATAATATAAAAAGAAAAATAAAAAAGAGAAGCTAATTTTACCTGTAAAATGAGAGAAATGGCTTCGTTGCGAAAGGAAATGTAGAAATCTGTGGTTTTCAAGCGAGATAAGAAGTCTGGCGAAGGCATATGATGAGCTTCGGAGTGAAAGAGATCTGGGATAGTATCGGAGTGGTGGTGTTGGAAGGTTGTTAATGGGTCTGCAAGATCAAACTCCATTTTTTGTTTTCTTGTAATATTTCTGGTTTTGCAATGAGGAGATGAAGGAGAGAAGAATGTAATAAAGAAAGAAAGAATTGAAAAGAAATTAAAGGAATGGAGAGAGAGTAATAATGATGGAAAAGAGAAGGTTCGCTTTCTGTGCAGAAAAAGAAACTGGTAGACTGCGTTAGCCTTCACCTTCACCTTCACTACTCACTGTTCAGTCTCCTCAGTAGCTCCATTAACTTATATGCATGTCGGTTCCTTTCACGCTAATTGGAAAAGATAACAGCCAACATACCACATTGTAAATTAGACTAGATTACTCTTTGTTAAAATAATATTTTTCAATTTATTATTTATTTCGATGGATATACATTATAATATATTGTGTAAAACACATATTATTCTGGTTTTGTCAAAGTGGATGGTTTAGCATTTTCTAGGGTCATATTGATAGCGGAGCATCACTCGGACAAGCATTGGCCTAAATGAATTGGGACTTAAAAGAAGTACCAAATTCGTCAATATCCGGAGAAATATAAGGATTATGTTAGGTGTAGTCCAACCAAAATCACACATTGAATAGAAGTGAGGAGGATCATGAGTTTATAAGTATGAACAATATCTCTAAAAGTATGAAGCCTTTTGGGTAGAATCCAAAAGTAAATCTGTGAAGGTCTAGACTTAAAACGGACAATATCATACCAATGGAGATATGTTTAGGGTCTATAGTCCTAACAATGGTATCAAAGCCAAACCCCAAAAGAAACCGAGGTGTATCCCCGAACGTAGCCGGATCAAAATTAGGAAGGTGGTGGGCTCCCCTTGTTGATGTGAAGGAGAAATTATGTGGTGAAAAATCATGCGATGGTTCCATGGTAACGTGGTGGTCAAATTGTGGTGGATTATCTCGATGAAGTGACAGAAACAATATTCGCATTAGGGAGCGTCAAGAGACCTCGTGGGCCATGTTCGAGGGAGGGATTGTTGGGATTGCGAAAAATCCCACATCGGCTAAAATATGGGTGATCGTGGGTTTATAATAAGTATAGACAATATCATACTAATGTAGAGATATATGTGAATCATGTGGTGTATATATACTCCTTATAGTGGTATTAGAGCCAGGCCCTAGACTTAGCCATGTGGATGAATTTCCCGTAATGCCAAACGAAGGTTGTGGAGAGGAGTTAATTTGAATAGAGCTAGCTCTCGTGTGCCCCAATGCAATGAAGATGAATAGGAGTAGTTGACCTTGATGGAGTAGAGATCTTTCCTAGTATGGAAGATGATCACTTGAGTGGAGACCCGATTAATGATGGCATGTACAATATCTCTATTTGTATAAGGTCTTTTGGATAGAGTCCAAAATCAAAGCTTTGAGGGCCTAGGCCCAATGTGGACAAATATTATACAAATGTGTAAATATGTATGGGTCTGTAATTATAATAAGTGAGATATGTGGTGTACAAATTCTTTACAGATTAAATTGTGTTTCCACCTAATTGTTGTAAATTTTTTTATTGCACACCGGTGTGTATCATAGCTAGAAGTGTTAAAGAAGAATTTTTTTTTTGGGTGAGAAAGAATGATGCACGAGCAATTGAGCATCGGTTGGCCAGGGATGAACCTATGTGGCAATTTATTGGTTGGTTCAATTTATGGAATGAAAGTTCTTCATAGCTGTTGGTAAATCTTTGAAATATGATTCTCAACCATGTTGTAATAGTGTTTAGCTTGTCTAAATGTGTAAAAGTACATTTTTCTCATTTCTAGGGAGGTCATGAAGATAAAATGTTTTTTCTTTGTAAAGTGAATTGACTTAGGAAAAAAATATCACTAACGATCATGTGCTAAAAAATTCCCAAGTTTTTAGAGAGATATAATGTATCTTAGCTTGTCTAAATAGGACGTGGTGGTCTTTGCTCCTTGATCCATTTTTACTATATATGGCGAAAATGGATTGTCCATGCTTAATTTCTCTTGATTATTATTATTATTATTATTATTATTATTATTATTAACATTTTAATAATATGGAAGCACATTTCATTGTAAAAAGTCTTATTGAGTATTAATGGATTACCAAACATTTTTTCTAGTTGGAAAGTATGATTGGGTTGATCATATTTGACACAGTACATGAAATTAATAAGATTGAAAAGAAGTGTGATTTAAATCAATGTAAGAAATTTTTTTTTTTTTTTTTTTGGTAAATTAAATTAATGTGAGATTGAGGAAGAAGAAGTTAGCTAGAGGTCATCAATTGGGGTATATATATCTTCCCTTTGGTCCGGGATAACCGCTGATAGAGACTTATCTCCTTTATCATTTTATCATATAACGATGCAGCTAAATCCATTGCCAAGTATGCTGTTGCAGTCCAGTAGCTGGCTCACAGTCCTTTATTTAATGCCATTTTGTCCTGCTTTCGTTCCTTTTCTACTCCAATATTTTTCATCTCATAGCCATTTTCACCAAGCTAGTTAGAAAG
>WUAT03371518.1:0-10363 GCA_010015005.3 Ulmus americana
GGGGTAGAAAGAAAATAGGGTTTGATTTTTATAATTTTTCAATGGTAGGAGGTTATGGTTGGCTGTAAGTCATGATGAAAGATGTCCGAAATAGTGAAACCCACGCCGGCCCAGGCATGAATCGGAGGTCGGTGAGGGGTGGAGGTGAGATTGATTGCGAGTGAGATGAATTGCGCGTGAGAGGCGAGCGAGAATACTCATAGATCTGAAAATGAGTTTTTATAACAGTTTTTTGTAGAGTGTATAGTATCTCAAATAAACCAAACCAAACGGCAGTAGTATATAGAACACTAATAGGATATTTGAAGTTACGAACCAAATAGGTGCTTTATTATTTATCTAATAAAATTACACAAATACCCTTGCATTTGACCTATTTGAGGTGCACATGCCATTTTAACAAAGCAAATTAACAAAAATGGAGGAAAAGGACCAAAAGGCACTCTTTTGACAAGGTTGAGGTTCTTTTGCAACAAAATTTTAGTTGGGGACAAAAATACTAAAGGCCGTGAAGGTTGAGGAGTGTGACTGTTATTAACCCTTTTCTAATAAATAAAATGTATTTATGAATATAGTTCCTAGAGAAAAACAACCAAAAATATATATATAGAAAATGTATTTTCATCTTTCTATTTTTTTTTAAAGAAAGCTTCTACTTGCAACCCAAAATTCAATTTACCTGGCATATTAAAAAATTAAAATAAAACCAATTAGACTAGTGTTTAGTAAAAATTATCCATGTTGGCTATATATCTCCTAAGAACATCAAGACTTCAACTATGTAGGCTCACTAGTAATTCTAAAATAATCTAACTCAACAGAAGTAAAAATGTTTTAAAAAGCAAATCAATACCAAGCTGCCTCTTTAAACTATGCTAGCTATTTAGCCCAACTATGATTCATACCTGTAGTTCATCAGAAGAGGCAAAACAAAATATTTTAAAATCCCATATGCCATAAACCATCAAGCGATATGAACAACAATCATATTCTAAGCAAAATGGGCTTAATAATATAAACCAGTTAAGCATTAATCCGCTGGCAAAAATTGAAAATCTTTGGCATATACCTGCAACAACAGCCCAACAATAACTTAACAACATCAATACAGAGTTCTGAGCAAAATAAAACCTACAAACCACAGGCTGTATCAGACACACGACTCTACTCTCCTAAGCTTTCTGCTCGGGTTCTCTTTATTACTTCTCGTTCTCTAAATTTCAGTCAACCTCGCATCTGCTGCACAAATATTCCAAAAATCAAAGTGTCAAATAGAATTTCCTTCGGATGAAATAAAGCTAAAGATGCTAGCAATTACTACAGATTAGTTCTTATGGGACATAATACAAGCAAAAACACCTGGTTCTTTACCAAAAGAGTGAATCCTGGTTTGAATCTGGTTATATTCCTCTACAACATTACCAGCAAAAAACCAAATGTAAAAGGAAGAATTATGTTGATCCTCTGAGGTTTGGCATAATTACAGAGACCTCCATTGACCAAAACTTTTACCAAGACTCCCTCCCTTTTGAAGAAATTATTTACAGGAACCTCCCTCAGTCAAGGGGAGATCCATGTAAATTATGTCAATCTTTGGGGCAAGGATAGATCAGTGTAATTTACCAAGAGAGGTTCCCATAAATAATTTCAGTTAACAGGAGGTCCTGTAATCTTCCCAATATAAAAATTGAAAGCAAGCATCTTAGAGGATGACAAAGCATATTTATAGCCCTAGAAAACACAATGTCAAACTACCAAGTAAACAATCAAAACTGTCCTTTTCATAAGAAGCTTTTGTAAGAACACTTCCTCCTCTATGATGGTCCCCATACCAAAAAAAAAAAAAAAAAAAGTTCAAACCAGTCAAAGTAACATCAAGGACCAGACAGATCTCTAGTTCCCCATTTCCAACACAAACAACTGTAAAACCAAATGCAAATTGATGCACAATTTTTCTTCAATTGTCATTTTAATCTTATAATATGGCATATAATTCAGCAGAAAAGATAATAACATATGAAAACAGGAAATATCAAGGAAGAATTGACATTTGCAAGCAGCTACCTTCTAAAACTGTCAATGACCAATCGTCCTGTCTAGAGGTAAATAATTCTGATGACTCATTGACAAAAGAAAGGAAAATCAATATAGAGATTTTACCATCTTCTGGGCATTTCTCTCTCTTATGGCCTTCTTTGTAGCTTCTAGGTGAGCTACAGCTGCAGCAGCCTTTTCTTCTGCCTCCAGTGCCTCTCTCTCGGCCTCTTCAGCTTGAGCAACCAATCTGCATGCTTCGACAACTGCTTCAGCAGCAGCTTTTTCAGCCTCAGCAGGAGTCATTTTCAACATCTCTGCTAAATCAATTTCAGCCTGAGCACACAGGAAAATTTGATCGTCGTCCGAATCCGAATCAGCCCACTGGCGTCCTTCCAATGATGAAGGCTGCAGAGGAGGTAAAGGGCGTCGTTCCAGCACTGATCGAGCCAAAGCATCAGTACTTCTTCCTCTATCAACAGATGTTGAAGCACCCGAAATCCTGTACTTACGTTTGACCTGGAAAAATAAAACTCAAGGAATAAGATCCTGAACCAAATCTATCAAAGCCGCATTAAACCAATGAACACTGCAAGATGTACAAACTCTTATGGTATGCCATTAACAATTGATTTATTATTTTTCAATCCAACAACTAGATTTGATACTCAGTTTCTTTCACCAATAGCAGTTAATGGTTTTCTTCTCATTAATATTTACCAGATCTTTAAGTTATTCCACAGCAAAAGCATTCCACTGGTCCAATTAAGGGCACAATAAAGAAAAAATAAGTAAACACACACATGGAACAATAAGTAGTTAAATTTGCTTGAAGTTTGAAATTCACAATGGATAATTGGCACAATTAACACATTATCCAATAGTATATTTGATTAGATCCAAGAAGTCACAAAGTGAAAAAAGTAACTCCATTAGACCAGCATTATCTATCCTTATGCCATACACACACACACTTAAAGAGTAAATTCCAAAAGTATACCATCAAGAAAACATTAAAACAACACAATCCAAGAAATACTCTTTCAAGTTCTGATTCATAATTCACATCCTACGTACTAAATCCATGCTGCAGAAATAAATATCGCACCAATAGGTATAATGGGCAGCTTCCATCAAGTAGTTATCAAATATTATTAATACATGCATTAAATGAACATCGTGCTTCAACTCTCAACTTAATTAAACATAGCTCAGATGCGTCTTGGGAAAAAAACAAAAGGCAAACAAAGCAGAAAAACAATTTTAGTTAACAAATATATATTCAAGCAGAAATAACCAGAACAGACTTTCATGTCCAAACTCAATTTAAACCTACCAACAGTTGTCGTAAATACAATAATCAGGGAAAAACATGGAAGATGGGATGAAATTTATAAACGCAAAATCAGGGAGAAGTACATCCAAGTGTCAACAGAGTCCACACTTGCAAAACCTTAGGGGATCATTTGGTGGGCAGCTGTGGGTAGGACTAAAGGTGGGAGTAGGTTAAAAATTATCCCAACCCCTTGTTTGGCTCTTACATGAAAATTTGACGAAAAATCTCAAGTCCATAATTAAGAGCATTAGTATGGGATAATACTCTCCCATCCATCACTTCAGCTAAAATAAGCCCACATACACTTAAACCATTTACCACCCGTCCAAGGATGATTTTCTATTATTAACCTAGATTTATTCACAGATCAGCATAAACTCATTTCTTTTGCTCAAATCATTATTTTACTGTCAAAAGATATCTTAGTCTACTCTTGTACCAGCCACAACATAGTAATAAGCATAGTCCAGACCAAGCAAATCCTAACTAATAATTCAATCCAATCATACATACCAAACGAACCCTAAATAACCACAGATGAAAAAATGATAATAACAATAACAGGAACAAATGGCATAATTATAGAACTGAAATGCTAATCACAAATTTTGGAAAAAGGCTTCTAGACCATGGTCCCCAACCAGTAATCCACAAAACCCACAAAAAAAAAAAATGGCAATAGAAATAGAGGATAGGAGAGAGCAAGAGAATCATTACCAAGTCGCCTTTGCCCATCCTTCACCAAAACTCAAGCAGCGGCAGCAGCTTCTTGTTCTATCTTAACCTAAATCCCTAAACCCCAATCTCAAACCTAGAGTTTAAATACTGAGGTAGGGGGAAAAATAGGAAAGGTAGACAAAATAAACAAGGTAATTAAAGTGAGAAAAATTCCTTAGTTGACTGCGGCCAAAAAGTTACGATTCTCGCCTTCTCATTATAGTTAAAATTTTCAGCCCTTGCTCTCACTAATGAGCCCTATATACCAATCCTACCTGGCACCGTTGCCAAGCGACAATACCAACCTACCCGAACAGGCCCATATTAACAAATAACCTCGTTAAGCCTATGGAGCCCACACTTGTTCATAATTACAATGCCAAGAAAGATAATAAAAAGTTCAAGTGTAACAGGTTATAGGCGGCCTGTTGTTCACTCTTTGTAGAGCAAAATGATTAACAATATACAAAATAGGACAAAAGAAAAGGGGGAAAAAAACATAAATATATGACACTTGTCATCCAGAAATAAGATGCTGTTAGTCAGCATCCAATTTTTATAGCCATTGCAACCAGATTGGTTTAAATCTATGCATCTTAATTTCAATCAATCATTCATGTCCTCTTAATTTCAATGTGTAGTCTATAACACATCCCTTGGACATGCTACCTCAACCAAAATGGAAATGAAGTTCTTAAAGCAAGCAGGCCATGATAAACTTCAATCAGATCAACCTCAGAAGCCGGTAGGGAGAGAGGCAGAGATGTGAAGTTTTCGGTTTTGTGGCATGGGCCCTCAACATAAAAACGAACCCATGCCGAGTAAGAATTACGAACTTAAATTATGGAAACATTTTTGCAAAACAAGTCACATGGAATGCAAGTTTCAGCCATGTGCTCATTTATCTAAATAGTAACTATTATAATGCAAGAACCAAAGCCCTCCAGGTTTGCGCAGTTTCTCTCTTAAGAGTAGAATCCAAACAAATAATGTGTATCATAAACAGATCACACGCTCAGATTTCAAATCAACACTTTTAAGTATGTACGCCAGAAAGTTATTAACATCAATACAGTCAGATATACTTCCATCCATTCAGCTAAAAGAAAATACCTTAATCAGTTTCCCATTTGATGTCAATTGCTTTAACTTCATCGACAACAGCCTCTTCAAATCTGGAGGGCACCAGTATTTAGCCTATATAGAAGAATTTCATAACTTCAAATTCTAAAATTAAGTAGACAAATAAAATAAAATTTAAACCCAAATGTTAAAAATCATTAATTCTTCTATTTCTATTTTTGTTCTACTTTTTTTTTCCTTCTTTTCCACAGGGTGGCTAGATCAATAGTTTCTTATCCCCAAACTGAATACTAACACCAATGGTCAGACAATAGAAATATTATCTCCTCTATAACACTCTCACATAGCCAGGAATTTACATAGAATACATCATGTTCATCTAACACTCTCAAGTAACCACTAAGCCCTTAAGCTTGAGATATTGTTTGGCTAAATCAGCCATTGTGAGACCAAAGAAGTCATAAAACTAGAATATTTTAGTGAATATATATGAATAAAAGAATTAAGCAGGAAAATAAATAAATAAATAAATAGAACAAAGATTAGTTCTACAGTAACTCGAAGCCAACCTCAATATAGGCAGAAATAGCAGTCTTATTAGATCCAGAAGGATCCTTCAAGCTATTAATGGCCTCCATGATAAGATTGTCCAACCTACAAGCATGATAGTGATTATAGTGTCAGAAGTTAATAGTTTAGAAAGACTAGAAATATCACATAACACCAGATGCTTCAAAGATTTACCAGAAGCCCTCAATTCATAATCAACTTACAATCAAGCTGGCATGAATTTAAAGAAAACGTAAACTATTAACAAATACCATAATTTGAACAAAAGAATGTTTTGTTACAAGATCAAGAATGTCAATTCTGATGGTTTATTGATTGAAATGAATTGTATTGAGAATAAATACATAAAATGTAATAAGGATCAATGTTCGACGAAGTCAATAAAAATAATAAAATACCAACTTAAGAAGTGTATCCAACCTAAAAATAGCTTTTCGGGGACCAGGAGTTGGCCTCACATCCACAGTTTCTTCATCACTCTGAATATCAGATTCTTCCTGAGGGTTTTCTTCTGGCTTAGAAATTTGCATCCTTCTAAGTGCTACCCTTGCCTTCTCACGGGAGCCCCATCCATTTGCCATGACGGTCATATTGCGCCACTTATCCTGCACACCATAAATGTCAGTTACTTCAAACTCTTATAGTGCGAAGAACTAAACCATTTAAAACAGCATCATACTCAAATTTTATTTTTATGAAACATAATCTCTTCAGCATAAAAGCTAAGAAACACATACTTTAAGATCCACATTCGAGCGCTGATACAAGATGCTGCTAAATTCTGAATCTTTAAGTATTGTGCGCCATTTGCCAGCTCCATGCTTGACTACTCCAGCCTTCAAAGCTGATTCTTCATCAGGCGTCCATTTTTGCTTAGGAGCACCCATAATTACAAAGAATATTCCTAGTAAATCTGATCTGCGTAACACAAAACTCTGTTAGCAAACACAGTAAAATAATAAAAAAGTGACACTGATAAAAACTTCAAACATAATAATCATAATATAAAAGACATCAATAGATTATTCAATTTTGAACCATAAACCAGCACATAAGCATGCTCACACGCAGATATGCATACGCACGTTTGCACATGCCACATGCCCATGTACACGTGCACATGTTTATGTGTATCAGTGCACATTTTTATTCATTCAGAAGACATAATCATTAAAAGGAAAC
Source organism: Ulmus americana (assembly GCA_010015005.3). Taxonomy (NCBI): domain Eukaryota; kingdom Viridiplantae; phylum Streptophyta; class Magnoliopsida; order Rosales; family Ulmaceae; genus Ulmus; species Ulmus americana. Next base: position 6,923 of record WUAT03371518.1, read on the forward strand.
ATGACAAAGTGAAATGATTAACTAATATGGATAGTCTTTAATGACCTCCACCGTTAAGACTAACATCAAGAGTATAACATCAAGTCTAGGCCAAAGCTCTACGGAAAATTCTACGGCAATAATATTAATAGATTACTTAATAGGCCTAAACAAGCATCCAATTTCTTTAATGTTCAACAATATCCAGTGCAAAAATCCTACCCATAGTGCAACACATTATATATCTATTCTTAAGAAAAGAAATCAAAAGTAAAATCTCTTTACTATAAAAACCATCTTTGCAACAATGTTTTTTTTATTTACTTGATCTGGTCTGAAGCCCATAAGAACACCCCAGTTAATGGATCGATAAGATAAATCTGATAAGCCAGTTTGAGCACATTGCCAAACTCAAGGAGAATGGACTAAGCTTCAACCATGAAGTTCTTAATTCATTAATTAAGTCTACAACAGACAGACTCAAAAACTGAGAAGTGCTTAACTCATTAATCAAGTCTACAACAGTCGGACTCAAAAACCGCTCGCTATTCCAACAAACCCACTCATTAGCCAATGTCAGATATAGTAGATAACTAAAAAGTACCGGAAAGCATAATAGCATCAAAAAATTATAATAAATAAGTTCCAAATACAAATTCAAGACAAAATCAATCATCCCTAGTTAATAAATTCCATGCAAAACCCATCTGGCACCTCCCTAACAAACCATCTATCCAATTACAATAATCTAACCCGCAAGTAGTTCAATTACAAGTGAGCTAACAGCATCTATACCACACTCACAACTAAGGCATTGACATAAACTTAAAATCATAGGGTTGCAAAGCAACTATTAAACCCAGGAACCAAATGGACAAAAATTAACAAATCCATCTCCGTCAATTCATATCCTACACCAACTGCTCCATACTAGTACTTTTTTTTCTTCCTTACCTTTTCTTTTTAAATAAAATAATTTCTCATAATTTGATAATAAAAAGCAAATACATATAAGAGTTCAAACATAACAAATAATCTCAATGGTACCAAGATAAATTCTACTAAACCAGAGCACAAAACAAAGGCCTTGTGATGCACATAATATGCAATTTGCAACCTTAACCGCCCTTTACAGAGAATGAAACAAAAATTAACAAAATAAAATTAAAAAACATTTTCTCTAGTTCAGGCTCCAAAACATAAAAACAACTATTATTTTAGATTTAGAGCCTTATATTTCTTAATGTTGCGAAGGATTCTAACTGAATAAGCAAAAACAAGAATCAAAGTTTACAAATTGTAGGAAAAACACAGGACAAAACGCTTATTTTCTTTTCAAATTTTCTAGAGTGCCAAACAGAAAAATTATAGAATGATCACCGACCAAGCAGTGGTGCGAGAGAGAATTGTGAAGCCCTAGAGCCGCCGCAGATCACAGACCTTTTCGGCCTCGCTTGGCCGATAAGGAAAGCGCCGAATTTGGGTTCCACAGAGAACTGGTGCGAACAGAGGGCTAGTGCTTATGGCTTTGGGATGTCGCCAAAACCTGTTTATGAGCAATTCACCGCCACGGCCGGGAGTTTCAAACCAAAACGACATCGTTTATGAAAAATATAGATGACACGTGTCTGCTACTTGTTTCATCTAAAGTCTGAGAGTTTTCTTTCTTTCTCCTACAAACTAGTTGCACACGTGGCGTTTATCCAAAAAGAAAACTGCACATGTGGCAAGTAGTTGTTCCAATTTTTTAATTAAGTATATATATTTGTTTCTCATCAAATTTTATTTTATTTTAAAAAAGTGCTACTTGTTTTTAGAGATAGCAATTTATTGCGACCACGAGACAAGTATATCATGATGATACCACTTGTTTTTAGATATAGTAATTTGTTGTAACGACGGGACAAATGTATTATGATGATTATCAAATGATGAGAAAAAAATAAGTGGATAATGTGATAGAAATATGAACGATTTTCTTATAAAAACTAAATGGGTAACGTGATGGAGATATGACAGGTTTTCTAATAAAAATTAAACGCATAATGTGACATAAATAGAACTATAATTTCTAAACAAGTATGAGAAAGTATTTGAGAGACTTATTGCTATTCTTATTATTTCTCAGAAAAATTACTTTTTAATTGGAGAAATATAAAAAATAACTTAAATTCATATTTAATTTTTTCCATCATATATTTCAATTATTTAAAAAACTATCATCTGCTCAATTGTCCTCTATTGTTTATCTAATTTTGTACCTTATCCTCTATTTAAATTTTTTTAGCGCAAATCTCTTAATTTAATTATTTATTGTCATTTCTTATCAAAATCGCTTCGTTTGGAGGGTTTTTTTGTGCCACAAATACCAATCAATAGTAATATTAAGAAATTTAATATTTAAAAATTTTCATTGAAAAGTAATATGTAAAATCCGAGAAACCACATGACCAATTAGTCATTATATAATACTATATCTCCCACTCTTGCAAAATATCAAAACAAGATGATGTGTCATGTAACGCCAAATTGGTTATGCTGAGTTGGCGGTCATGCAGTATGCCGGCATAATTGGTATTATTAACTTAAAAAATAATTATTTCACAAAAAGTAAATTTTCAGAATTCAAAGAGATAAGGATAATACAGGTAGATTTTCAACAGCAATGTTCCAATTTTGGCAAAGTTATAATTTGACAGATTGGATTTTGCTTTACCTGCCATATTTGTTGGCACTGGCTTACCAAACACAACGTCTAAATTTTCATCCCGCGCAATTCGGTTATAGAGGCTATGCCCACTTCAATCACAAAACGAGCCGGTTTGATTGGTGTGGTTGGTGGGCTTCTTCGCCTATTATCCAACACGCATAGTTCGGGTCTTGGCCCTTCACACTATGGTGGCCCACCTTAGCCTCAAAACGGGCCACTTTAGTGAGAAAATTAAACCCTGTACCCCTCTTTTCCTTAACCAATTACACTCGCACACTTTTTAAAAAGTTATAATATCTATATCTTAATTTTTTTAGTGTAAAATTTTTACCCTGCCAAGTTAAAAGTTATTTATCAAGTTATAAATTTCTTTATAATTTGTCATTTAATAGAGGGATAAAATAGGTAAAAAAGTGACACATATCTAATGAATGTAAAACAAGAGTATAAATGTTTTGATGCCTCATTTTAGGGGCATTTCAGTAGGTTCCCCCAAAATAACATCCTATGCCCCATTTTTCTTGACCCATTACATTTGCACACCCTTTTAAAAGTTATTACATATGTACTTTATTTTTTTGATTTAAAATATATTTTTATCCCACTATATTTAGAATCATCTATCTTATTTTCAATTTTTTTTGTAATTTGTCATTTTATAGAGGGGTAAAATTAATAAAAAAAGTGGCACATTTGTAATGGATGTAAAACAAGGGTATAAATGTTTTGATGCCTCATTTTAGGGGCATTCC
>WUAT03371629.1:0-10362 GCA_010015005.3 Ulmus americana
AAATGTGAATATAAATATATATATTAAAAAAAAAAAATCAAGGCCAAGTAGGGGTAAACACCGGGATGGTTAGGTGTGTTTTTGCCTATTTTTTACGCACCTAATGAGTTCGGGTGAGCTGGGAGCATCGCTTGACCCATCCAAATAACCCAAAATGATAATTCAATCCACCCAATTAAACTTTGGACTAATTGCCACTAATACCCCCCTTATGTTTGTCCGAATTGTCACTTTGCCTCATCATTGTTTCTTTTTTCGTCGATAAACCCCCTCAAGTTTATGTTTCCTGGCAATTGAGACAGAATGGCTAACATAAGCCATTTTCTGTCAGTTAATATGTGCATGACACATGACCTGGGCTGAGAGTATATGTGCAATTTATATTTAATTTAGGGACTAAAAAAAATAAAAAACTTTTTTTTCTTTTTCTTTACTTTTCTTCAATTGCTTCTGGCTTTTTTATTTTTTTATTTTTTTTTTTTGACTTCTGCTATTTGTTGTTCTTTTTTATTTTTTTTCTGCTTTTTTTTTTTTTTGGAAAAATATTTGGAAAAAAATCAACCAAATTTTTTCTTCTTCACTAAACACCAACCTCCTCAAAACCCAGAAAAATTTAAAAATCTATTTCCAAATCTAAACATAAACACATAAGAACAAAATATTATTTTTATTAAATCAATGGACCCCACATCCTTTAATATAATTATTATCGTGTGGATCTCACTTCTTTTTAATAAAATATAAGTTGTTCTTCCTTTTAATAAAATATATGTTGTTCTTAGGGAAATCAATTCTGAATATCTTTTGAACAGAATAAAATTGCGACAAGGTGATTTTTTTAACACAAGAAAACTTTTCAATCCTCAATTAGGTGGTATGTTTTACTGTGATTAAAGTTGAATCCTCTTATTGAGCTTTTGTTTGTAGAAAACTGAACATGAATAGTCTTTTGTTATTTGTTTTTCATGCGGCAAATGTTCAAGGCTTAAGAAGGTCAGAATTTTATTCTTTACTGGGCTCCTACTAGAATAATGTTCTTAGAGAAATTTAATACATTATGATTTTATTTTGCTTCTTTGGTGTCTTCTTTTTTGGAAAGTTAGCTTGGCTTTGCGCGTAAAACATATTTTCATATGTTAATAATTCCACTTATCTAGTATAGCAGATTATATTTCCTGATAATTTCATTGATATGATTTTTTAAATAACTTTTTGCCTATCTTTGTATAATGATGATGGTATCTCCTTCACTCTTGAGTATTGTAATATTACAGTGTTCCTATCTTGTAATTTTAGTGGATACTCTTTGTTTTGGATTTTATACTTGTATTGCTTGTTTTCTTTTCTACAGGCTGAAAGGACAGTCATAGTTGTTTTCTGTTTATATTTTTTAATTTATTATTATTATCATCGTTATCATTTTTATTCTATTCCAGTTTTTGATCTTCTTAAATCATCCTTGTGTCCAGCTGATACCATAATTTTCAATAAAGTCCATGCATATATGCAATTTATGCCTTTACTAATGCATATACAGGGGGAAAATTGGTGCCTTGCTTCACATATGTTTGAGAAAACATGCTATAGGCAACATGCACCCTTACCTGATGGTAGTTTACTTGAGTTCTTAATCTAAATTTAATAAATAGCATGTTTTCCCAAACATTTGTGAAGCGAGGCACCCATTTTCCCCTTGTATATGCATTATTAAGATGGCAAATACAACAACAATTGCAGCTACCTTTGGTGGATAATAATGGCATCATCCTTAGCAGCAGTATGATGATACACGTTTTCTTTAACTTCAGAAACATCTCCTGCACTATATTGGGTCTCTGTGTGGTCACCCTGAATATCCTTAGGACCTTCATCTTATACAAATTCTATATCATATGAAGGTGCTAAGAAGATTCCGGGTGATTACATAAATGCCTTGAAATAGTGTAGGTGATGACATTATTACTTTGGAAAGTGCTTCTGAAGTTAAGGAGACAAAAATAATCCGACTGGAATTGACGTTGATGTCATTATTAATTGGTGCTGAAGATGATGTTCAGAGTTATTAGGGTATTGCCTATGCAGATGACTTAACAGAGTTTCATGAACATGGTCATTCTGGTGAAGTTTGGTATGCTTCTCCTCTAATCTAATCTTCTATTTCAATTTCAATTTTAATATAATGATGTATGTTATGTTTGTTTCTATAGGTTTGGGACTGGTGTGATGGAAGTTGTTGCTTCTTGGACCAAAACCTTGTGTACTGATATTTCTGAGCCAAACAATCTGGATCTTTCTACTTGAGTTGCTACTTCAACAACTAGCCAAGCAGGGGTATGCTTTTCTTAAAGTTTCAGTGAACTACTTTTATGTTGCTTGCTTATTCTGTCTCAAAATAGGACAAGTATGATAATAATTTTAAAGTTGCATTTTCATATGACTTATTTTTACACATAATTTATCGATATCTCCGCACTTTATGAATCAGATTTAGATTAGTTTTGAGTTCAAATACACATATTTTTTTTATTGTTTCATTTGTTTCTTCAGAAGCTAAGTTTTTAAAATTGTCAAAGTTTGGATATTTTTGCTTCAAAATTGTTTGATTGTTTTTTTGATAATTTGATGCCTACGTTTCAGTTTGCTGCATCGGAGAATGGCATGTTCACTTCTCCGGAGACAAAGTCCTTTGATTTTTCAGGCTTCATAATAAAGGTTTGATCTATCAAGGAATGAGATTAAAGAAATTGGCAAAGGGAATGGTTAAACTTGTACTATGGTATGTTTAAACACATCGCTACTTCTAGTTGTTTTTTGTCAAGTTGAAATACTTTGTTTACAAATACTTGTGGTATGGTTAAACTTGTATTGTGTATTTTTTAGTTTGGTTTTATTAAACTTGAAGTTGATTATATGCATGTTTGGTTTTGATATGATGTATGTTTGCTTTTATATATATCGGAATTAGTTTAGTTTCATATCTGAATTTGTTTATCATAGTTTGAACATGTATAACATTTACTTCAAACAACAAAATGATTTTTACTAAAATAACACCAAAGAATGACTCCAAATAGGTTAATTACAATCACTATTCTATTATTTATGACATCGGCTCTTTCAAATTAACGACAATAACTTTATGACATACGACATCAACTTGCGAGAAAAAGACACCATTTTTATGATTTACAACACCAATTGACAAGAAACGACACTAGTTTTTCATATTAGCAATAATAGTTTTATGATTTTCGACATCACTTTCTTTAATTAACAACAAGTGTTTAATAATTTACGACACCAGTTGGCAAGAAGACAATACCAGTATTTCTAATTACAACAATAGTTTTATGATCTACGACACTATTTGTTTTTTAAAGGGTACCATGTTTTGCTCAATTTCAACAACAATTTTATAATTTACAACCACAATTTTCAATTTATGACACTAATTTATTTATTTTTTTATTAAAGACAGTCAAAAATTGCTGTCGAATATACCTTATTTTTATCCCACCCAACCTAGATTCATTGAAAACTGGGGTTAAAAATAAAAGATCCCAGCGTTTCACCAGGTCATTTTGCGGTTTTGTAGTAGTGTATACATATTCCAATCCATCATCTCTATTTATTTAATTTTTTTTTTTCTCTTTAACGTGCAGTTTCCATACAAAACAAAACAAATATTGATAAAATATATATGGTCATTTAATACCATAAAGTGAATCCAAAATGCATGATGTTTATAAAATTGTAAATTTCCCTAACAGCTATCCATGAGAAAGTCAAAGACTGATTGAGATGCATATGTGTGGAGTGTAGAGTGGGTTAACTGCTACGATCAATAACAAACATGGATGACTTTGAATCCAGCTAAAAACTCTTTTATTTAAATAACAAGAATGATTGTAATGAAACCAATTAGCTACTACTTGAGTTCTTTAGCTGTGCCAATTCTCTCAAATGGGTGTTCAATATTTCTGGGTGATTCTCATATTTTTTGGGTTTAGCTTGCAAGTTCAATCATGCAATTCCAATGATTTGAAAGCTTTGCAGGATTTCTTGCGAGGTTTAGAGAATGTTTTGGCTGGGTGGGACAATTCTAATTCCTCTTATAATTGCTGTAAATGGGCAGGAATCACATGCAACTCTTCATCATCTCTGGGTTTGAAGGAGGCTATAGATACAAACAGAGTGGTCAAGTTGGAGCTTCCCAATAAGAGGTTAATGGGTAAACTTTTTGAATCATTGGGCACTTTGGATCAGCTAAAAACTCTCAATCTTTCCCACAACTACCTCAAAGGGTCACTTCCTATTTTGCTTTTCCATTTGCCAAATTTAAAGGTTTTAGACTTGAGCTTCAATGACTTTAACGGTCTCGTTCCTGCTACTATCGATTTTCCTTCAATTCAAGTCCTGGATATTTCTCAAAATGATTTGCATGGTCTACTCCCACCAGGTGTTTGTGATAATTCCTCAGCGATTCAAGTTCTGAATCTTGAAGGAAACTACTTCTCTGGTAAGCTTCCATCAGAACTAGGAAATTGTAGCTCTTTGGAGTATCTTTATCTTGGAACAAATGATCTAACGGGTTGGTTTTCTGAAAGTATATTTAAGCTTAAAAAATTGACTCTATTAAGCATTCAAAATAACAAGCTTTCTGGGCCACTATGGAATGAAATTAGTAACCTTACTAACCTTGTTTCTCTTGATATATCTTCTAATGGGTTTTCAGGAACCATACCAGATATCTTTCATAACTTAGAAAAACTAGAGTCTTTTGTTGCCCATTCAAATAGGTTCATAGGTACCATACCTCTGTCCTTGTCAAATTCCCCTACACTTATACTGCTAAACTTGAGAAACAACTCATTGGAGGATCCTATGTATCTTAACTGCTCAGCAATGTTTAGTTTGGCCTCTCTCGATTTAGGTAGTAATCGGTTTAGGGGGTCTATTCCAGCTAACCTTCCATCCTGTAAGAATTTGAAGAACTTGAATTTTGCTCGGAACAAATTGAGAGGACAAATCCCAGAAACCTTCATGAATTTCTCTAGTCTCTCTTATTTATCTCTCTCAAATTCAAGCATCTCCAATCTTTCCTCCGCCCTTACGATCTTACAGAAATGCCAAAATCTTACAACTCTGGTTCTCACCTTGAACTTTCATGGTGAGAAGTTGCCTGCCGATCCCACTCTGCATTTCAAGAAGCTCAAGGTTCTCATAATTGCATATTGTAAGCTCACAGGTTCAATACCTCCATGGTTGAGCAGAAGCACCCAGTTGCGGTTATTGGATTTATCATGGAACCACGTGGATGGAACGATTCCTTTCTGGTTTGGTAATTTTGAGTTCCTTTTCTACTTGGACTTATCAAACAACTCATTCACTGGGGAGATCCCAAAAAGCATAACTGGATTAAGAAGCCTCATCAATGAAGATATTTCATTGCAGGAATCTTCCTTAGGTTTTCCATTTTTCAAGAAAATGAATCTTTATACCACAGGGTATCAGTACAATAAACTGTTGAGCTTCCCACCAAGCTTGAATCTTAGTCACAACAATCTCATTGGACCAATCTGGCCAGAGTTTGGAAATCTGAGAAACCTTCATGTTTTGGATCTGAAATTCAACGATTTATCCGGGAACATCCCGGGTAGTTTGGCAGGTATGAAAAGCTTAGAAACTCTGGATTTGTCTCAGAACCAACTTTCAGGGACTTTACCACCTTCGTTAGTGAAGCTCAGCTTTCTGTCCACGTTTAGTGTTGCATACAATAATTTACACGGGGAGATACCTTCAGGAGGGCAGTTTCTGACTTTCCCGGATTCTAGCTTTGATGGGAATGATTTGTGTGGCGTCCCTTCTTCTCCATGTGCACCAAATGAGCAACAAACTCAGTATGATCCCAGTGAGCCAACCAACAAATCAAGAAGAAACAGAGACTTTGTTAATGCAATGACTATTGGGTTGGTTTTGGGGTTTGTGTTTGGATTTACATTGTTTCAGACACTAACAAAAGATTGCTACCCAATCAAGAAATTAGAACACAAGATCTTGTACCTCATACGTAAGTAGAAACAGTTTTTTTTTTTTTTTTTTTGGACTTCTAATTGCAAATGCAAAAGTTATAATTGTTTGCTTTATGAGTTTGGAGGAAATTTGTGTTGCATATTTGATGTAATATTCAACTAATCCCAAATTCTAGCTAGTACTTTCTGATATGTCAAAATCAATATTGCATCCATATACAAAGAATAAAATTGTACAGAAACACCTCATCATCATCATCAAAGCTCATTCCTGATACGATTGAGGTTGGCTATATAGATTATGGTTCTCCAAACAATGTGGTCTTTCCATATATATATCCTCGTGTAATCTAAGCCCTAGGATATCTTCCATTTCTACCATCATCCAAGTTTTCAACCGTCTACTCCGCCATCTACACTCTAGTAACTTGCTAATCTAAACATTTTATAATTAGGGCCGCATTTGGTCTTCTCCGCATATGATCAAACCATGTTAAACGTCTCTCTCTAGTTTTTTCCTCTATGGGTACTACACCTATTATCTCTAATCTTTTCATTCTTGATTTTATTCTTATAGATTTTTCCATACATTCATTTTAACATACGCATCTCTGCTACCGCTATCTTATGTGTATGTTGTCTTGTACTAGCCTAACATTCTAAACCATAGAGCATAGTTGGTTGAACAATTGTCTTATATCACTTTCCTTTAACCTTGTAGGCATCTTATCGCACAAGACTCATGACATCATCCTCCATTTCATCCAACTATCTTTAATCTTATAGTATATATCTTCTTTAATTGCACTATTCTTTGGAATTATAGATCCTAGATATCAAAAAGCCTCACACTTTGGGACCTCCATGCCATCGATCTCAATTGAATTACCTTTCCCTCGAGATTTAAAACAAAAGTTGCAAACTAGATATTCTATCTTTGAACGACAAATTTTAAAACCCTTGCTTTCTATTGCCTCCCGCCATCTATGTAATTTTTGACCTAAACCTTCGATTAAGACAATATCATCTGCAAACAACATACACGTAGGTACCTCATCTTAAAGATTTCTATTTCAACGCATTCATGACCAAAGCAAAGACGAATGGACCTAAAGCCGACCCTTGATGTAGTCCTACTAAGATTGGGAATTCATTTGACATCCCGCCTACTAGGGAAATTCTTGTCTTTGACTTTAGCCTCACCTAACTCTTCCTTCGTCCCTCTCCTTATATGGTTAGCCATATGTTCAAAAAACACTATGCTACTAATCCAATCCTCTAGCCCTAGGTTTTTGCAACTCTCTTAATGACTGACTAACCACCCAAGACCTTATTTCTAAATTTCTGGCACCTGTTTCTCTTTAAAGATCACTACTTAATTCTCAGCCTAACCTGTCCTTGGGCTACTCTACTCCTGTTCTTAAGACAAAAATCGAGGTTCGTCACATACTCCACTAGTATAACCTTACAATTTTTACACCTACCTTGATTTTGTCTCCTAACAAGAAAGTAATCAATTTGGCTCCTATTACGCCCACTGACAAAGGTCACCAAAAGATCTTTCGTTTTCTTATAAAATTTATTTACAATCCCAAAATCACCAGCTAAAGCAAAATCTAGAATAGAAATCCTCATATTGTTTCGAACCCCAAAGCCTTGACCTCCATGAACCCTCTTATACCCAACTCTAAACATGGCCATTCTAATCCCCGCCTAGGAAAATTTTGTCAGAAGAGGGGATTTTATGAACTAACTCCTCCAAAGAGTCTCCAAAACATTTTTTTAGTCTCTTCGTCTAAACCTACTTGAGGAGCATACGTGCTAATAACATGCAATATCTCTATTCTACGGCTAATATAATAGTCATGATCCTATCCCCAAACCTCCTTATGACAACTACTACATCCTTAAAACCTTTGTCTACCACTATTGCCACCACATTGCTAGTTCCATCCATTCCAAATAGAAACATTTGAACCCTTATCCTAATTCCTTAGCCTTGTTCCCCTCTCACTTTGTCTCATGGAGACAAGCTATATTTACCTTCCTCTTACGCATAACATCTACTAATTCTACCGACCTACCCGTCAAGGTTCCTATGTTTCAAGACACTAATCTAATATTTCTAGTTTTATGTTGAACTTGCTTCTTTATTTGTCCTCATCCAATGTGGTACGAGAACTCTTACCCATTTAACACTATAGTCGGGGGCCACTGTAGTGCACCTTGCTCAATTGTCACTACACTTGATTGTAGGTGTGCAATGCGTCACTTATACCTGACCTTCAGTATTAATCTTTTAGAACCAAAATCCATGATGAGGGGGATGTGACAGATTTTTTGCGGTTGGTTGCACGGGCTTAACTCCAACCCTCCTTTATCTATTTTTGGGATTGGCTGTCGCAACGGGCGGAGTTAACAGAACCCTATTGCTGAAAATTCAAATGTTGCATTTATCGTAGATTATGATTGATAAATTGTATTTGATTTTAGTTGTGTGAAATATTTTTTTATCACAATCCAATGGAAAGCAACGGGAAAGGACCCTTGCGAAGTCTAATCAAGGTGGTTTTTTTTTTTTTTTTTGTCACGATTTAAAAAAGGCTTTTTGGCACTTTATGTCTCCTTGAGTTGTTATATTTTGGTCCTCTACCTAGAAAAGAGCACAATAATTTCTGCCTATTCAAATATTATGCTCTCCTAATTGTCATTAATTATTCGTATAGAAAATTACACTAAGAATTATAACTGTGTACATTTTTCCATATCATTTAGTGAAAGATTTTTAATAAAATTTTCTGCTTGCGAAATTCGGATGTTAAGATTCAAAGTCCTCAACGGGAATAGAAAAAACTATAATTATTTGATGCTAAAGTCTTTGGGAATTGGCTAATAATGTTGTTGTGTTTAGTTATAGATATGTTTTTCTACCCTTTTTCGACACATTAAGATTGAAAATCATAAGTCTATAACTAACCACAACAACATTAGCCAATCCCCAAGACTTTAGCATCAAATAATTATAGTTTTTTCTTTCCCCGCCGTGGACTTTGAATCTTAACATCCAGAAATTTCGCAAGCATTCATTAAAAATCTTTGACTAAATTATATGGAAAATACACATAATTCCTAGTGTAATTTTCTGTCCGAAAAATGAAATTAAGTCTCTCCTTATTTAATTTGAAAGCTAAAATAAACTTGAAGATCGTGAATATTTGTTTGCTTTAATTCCTGACATCTCATTAGTTATCCCCACGCATTTCATAACTTGCAGCTAAATGATGGTCTGTTTAGGAATGCACGAGTCCACATCTGCTAAGATGAGGTTGGTTTAGGGCAAATAAGGACTTTTACTCCCATAAGATAAAACCTCAAATCTATTTTCAATGATGAAATTTTCACTGTTGATCCAATGTTTTAATTTTAATAATATTTAAATTTAATTTTTTAGGTTTAGATTGTATTTGTTTTAACTTTTTTAAAAATCATATTTAAATTTAAATTTAATGTTTGATTTTTTAGCATACATGGTCTTATTAGTATGCGAGTAATTGCATTTTGGTCCATACTCTTTAAAAATTACAAATATAGCCAATAACTTTTGATTTTGATAGCAATGTTAGTCTTTCCATCAATCCCACAAATAGCCAGGCTTGCCATGCGCTGTGCTCTAGTTACAACATGTCACTCACTTGGGTCCCATGTCGTTAACCATTGTTAGGATTTGGAAATTTAAAAAAAATATAAAAAAATAAAAATAAAAAGGGGTAAGGATATGACGGCTGGTATTTCCCCTATTTTTCAATGTGTTTTTCCCATCAAAAGGTGGGTTGGAGGCCAAGAAAAATTTTGCCCAAAATTTTTTGTTCTTAAAATTTGTATTTAGTTCGTTGTTTAACGTAATAGTACGATTTGAGTGAGATTTCAATTTGTTTTTGAGGTTGGTAGAATCTTGAAATGAACTCCACATGTGAGCAAATATATTTTGTTAGGGAGAGTCTTAACAAGATAAAGATCATCTAACCTCTGCCACAACTCCGCAGTAGTCTCCAAATAGTCACAATCTCTCAACACATCACTACTATATATATATAGGTAAAAGGAGATAGCAGAAATAGAGAGGGTTTGTTAAAACCCTCTCCATTTCTATTTTTTTCAATTAAAATTTAAAAAAATAAAAAAAGGCAAAGTGCGGGACTTTTCGTGAGGGTTCTACGTATGTCCCTCGCGAAAGGTCCAACGAAGCGCTCGGTCACGTGAATTTTTGCGACGGTTCACGTGACCTATCGCGAAAAGTCTTTACAGAACTTAAGTCATGATTTCCTTTTTC
>WUAT03371739.1:0-10361 GCA_010015005.3 Ulmus americana
TTTCGGCAGAGTTTCCTCTTAAAATATAACAAACCTCCTGCAAACATAACATCAAAATATATTTACCAAGGCATTCAATTCAAAAAATATAATGTAATTTGTCTAACTTAACATTTTTTCTTCTATAACCCTAAACTTTATATTTTTCAAATTAAACCAAATTATAAACAAATTTCATAAAATTAATTAATTTACAACATTACCCATAAAATTAATTAATTAACATAATTAATTTTCACAAACTCTCTCCGTTTCTTCTATCTCCCATTGCTCTTTTTGTAGTAGTGCTGAACTCCAAATTGGTGTCCAAATGTGTGGGGAACCACATAAAACATATTGTGCCCCTTTGCTTTTGGGATTGGTCACATACATGCTCCTTAGCATTACAATGAACAAATGCTAAATGCAGTTGAGGTACTTAATTCAAATATGACGTATTTTCAATTAATTTATATATTATTATAAACTAATATAATTTAAATTATTGTAGCACTATTTCGATCTATAGGGGAATTAGTCTGAGACTGAGTACCAGGTAGTTCGAGTGGGTATCGATCGGATGAGTGCCGATCAATATTGGGACTACAAGCACGATGCCCACACCCACTACGAGGAAAATGGGGCCAACTATTTCATTCGAATCGCTTAGCACTAAGATTGGATTAGGTGTGTCAGCCTGTTCACCGACCCAAAATATGCAATAAGTATTCAACTTACTATTCTTCATACAATTTTTTAATTAAATATTGTTTAGTTTGTTTTTTTTTTTAAAGAACATAGCACCAAAAATAAAGCTAACCGAGCCAAGTCATAGTACAGTAGTTTGCAAGACTCGAAGACTTTTTCAGCAACTCGATACGATAAAGTAATATTTTAATTTAAATTTGGAAATTATTTTTTATAAATTAATGTTATGTATAAGTGTTATTAATAGACTTTGTTAATTTTTATATAGAGGAATCCCCAAACTAAAGAACGACATGGGGTCATCGACTCATTCAGGATGTTTCATACTTACAAGAAAGGCCAGTGGGTGAACTAGAGTGCTGAACAGGACTATGTAAGTCATAATTAATTTGATTATAATATTTTAAAATATGTTCGTTGTACTAAAATTTCGGTAATTAAAAATTGATTATAATATTTCAGGCTAGACTATCACAAGAGCTTGTATCTCAGACTCAAGAGGCTAGTTCGTTGAGTGCTGAGGTTGATGAGCACGTAATCACAAGAAAAGTGCTCGATGAACGATGTGGCCATGTGAGAGGAGTTGGCCAGAAAGTAAAGGGCATCAAAGGTTTTACTTCCTTTACTGTTGCTTCATAGGCCAATTTTGGACCTGGATCTTCTTCATGTCCCACTCCTGGCGAGTTAGCTACTCGAGCTCAAGCAAAGGAGTATCGCCATATGGTAGATTCCATGGGAGATTCTATGAGGCGCTTTGGCCAACTTGTAGAGTCCGATGACTCACATTCAGTTCGATGACAATCTCTTCCCGGAGATGCCTGAGTTTATTCAGTAGGTTGCTCAGAATGTGGAAGAAGAAGATGATGATGAGTTAAGGGATGATTAGGGTTTTTCTATTCTTTTGTATTTTGGCATAAATTGTAAACATTTATTTTAGTTTTTTTTTTATTTTATATTAAATTGATATTTATATAAATATTTTTCCTAATTGTTACATTTACTATTTAGAGTTCATTTGAAAATACCAATTAAAAACATAAAACAAAAAAAAAATTAAATAAATAAAAACCAATTTTAAAAAAATTCAAAAAAAAATTTATAGCAACGACATGCAATTAGGCAACAAGCATGGACCAACTACGACGACATTGTCGTCGTAATAGATATATAACGGCGACATGTTTTTCTATAGCGACGCGTTATAGCCTTTTTTCTTGTAGTGAATGCAAACTATAGAAGGAACAACATATTATTTTCCCTAAGATCAAATTCAATAATATTTTTTTATATATTGTATTAGAACCCTTAAAGACTTCAAACATAAATTAAGGAAGATAGAATCGCATTGTTGGAGAAAAATCGAGCAAAGTTGCAAAACTTTGTTGCTATAAAACCAATGCAGTCATGGATTACATGTTTAAAGAAATAATCTTATGTAAAATAATTTTAATGTGTAAATTTAGGTGAAGTGGGACAGGCGGCTTCTTAGGGATAGAGGAGTTCCATTTTCTATGAGGCACAAAGACAAAAGCAAATTTAAACAAAATAAAGAAAAAACATTGATATCTTGGGGGAGCATAAAAGCCCCAGTGACTAAATAAACTCCTAGAACGCCAGGAACTTGAGCTACTGTCTTTCAGACCTCTCAGTTAATGAAGTCCTGAGTTGCTATCTTTTCGGATCGGATGAAGGAATAAATCTTGAATTCTTCCCAAGATTATATTTTTGGAACTCTTGAGTCTGAATTCAGGTACCTGATCTACTATACTTCGTGCCTCTCGGGTTAATGAAGTCCATGAGTTGTTGTCCTTTAGACTTCTCTGGATGAAGGAAAAATCATGAATTCTCCCCAAGACAATTCCTTTGAAACTCTTGGGTCTGAATTCAGGTACCCGAGCCTCCGTCCCTTGGAACTCTTGGGCTAATGAATTCATGAGTTGCTGTCCTTTGGACCTCTTAGGATGAAGGAATAAATCATGAATTCTTCCCAAATATATATTTGAAACTCTTGGGTTTGAATTCACGTACTCAAGCCGCTGTCTTTCGAATCTCTCAGGTTAATGAAGTCTGAGCCATTTTCCTTCAGACCTCTCACGATGAAAGAATAACCTTGAATTTCCAGCTCTCCGAATCACAGTAAGGGATGTCCTTCAGATTGAGAACTGAACAATTATTCATACATACATACATACGTACATTCATACATGCACACATACATTCATTCATTCATACGCGAATTTTTTCAAACGAAGAGTGCTCAATGTGAAAGTAGAAAGCCAATGAACTACACAGAAATTTTTTATATTCAAAATTACAAAATTGTTTACAAAACAAGACTAGGGAGATTCAGGCTCTGCAAGGTCTTCAAAATACAAATGCAAGTGAGAAAGGCTCGAAGCAGCATGACTTGAGCTACCTTTATCCGTAAAGAGTCTTCGAGGGGCATAGCCATGTTAGGGCCTCAATTCAAGTTGTCCTAATCGAGTTTGTTTATGTCTAGATCTCTTGTAGGAAAGACAACATAGACTAGACCTTGGATATCCTCAGAGAAAGTTAGAGAAACTGCCTACTCATCTTCAATAGGGGGAAGGATTAGGGAAAACACTCCAGTCTTAGAAATCTCCTCCGGAGTTAGGTCTCAGAATTCCCTTGTTTTCATGCACAAGGGTTAGGTGCCTAAAGCGTTGATGAAGGTGTTTTAGAATTTTTCCTTGATCAAACGCAAGAAATTTTCCAGACAATGAGAGACAAATAATGGGCCGCATCGTCCAATTTTGTTGAGGCAGTTCTTCTTCACCACTCAATTTTCATGGAGTGCTTTGAACCTAAGCTAGGATCATCTTTAAGTTATTCACCCTGAACGTGGGAAGATTGAGGATGCTGGGGATAAAAAACACTTCGTCTGAAATATATGTCATGTTAGAGTCAAAAGAATGAACTAGTTTCATAACAAAGAAAACTTTGGGGAAAGAAACTTTATGTGGTTCATGCATTGGCTGATTCGGAATGCAACACGATTCATAGGGGGATTTTCAATTCCAAGAAAGCAAGCACTTCTGCTTAGTCGCCTAGTCCTTGTAGAAGAGGACAATCCCTAAAATACCCTATACGTTTCCTCAGACTGAGCATGTATTGTTCAATTGAGAAGCTATCAGTGGATTTACTAAATCTAGAAGTTAGGTAGGACCTCTAGTTTCACCCTTCCCAGGAGGCAACATGGCATCGCCGTGATTGGACTATTCTATTTCTTGCCCATCAATACCTTCAAACTCTTCTTCCAATTCACGGTTATGTTCTTTGTCAGCCATTTTCTACAATTCACAATTAAAATCAATTAATTTCAAGTAAACCTAAACTTCCAAAATAATCCTAAACTAACAAATTAACATCATCAAAATAATATAAATAAATCCAAACAGTATAAATTAACATTTTCAGATTCAAACTATCTAAAATAAACCTGCCATTATTTCTAGCCACAAATCACGACAATATGACCTATTCTAAACTTATTCCACTCCCTACAATAAAAATCCAAAAAAAAAAAAAACATTTTAAAAATTCAAAATTGCATTTGAGATTTAAGAGAAAATTGCGAGACTTTGTCACCTCTTCTCCATCGCTGGCGGGTTCTTTTGCCTCGGATGGTCCAACAGAGGATCACGCCTTTGGGTTTCATTGCTTTTGTGTTCTTGTCGATGGCAGTGAGATGATCTAACAGTGGGTTTTTATTGGGTTGGGAAGCCTCGATGGTAATGGAAGAGAAGAGAGAAGAAGAACAATTTGAATGTTTGAATGAGAGTTGGGGAATAGAGTGCTATGTTCAACCACCATCATCCCCATTAGTTTTCCTTTGACCCCACCGTTGAACGACCACATTATTAAAAACTTAAAAAAAAACTCAAAAAGAAAATAATTGTCTAGTTTGTTAAAGTGAGTGTCGTTTTAGTTCATTTTATCCAATTACTCTTTTCTTTTAGGAAGGAAAATATATATATTCCTTATTTATTATATTTATTTTTTCAAAAAAAAGAAAGATATGATATTTTAAAAAATTTGTTGTGCTTAAGATATCATAACAAACTTCAAATTTGAAATCACAAACTACAACTACCCAAAATGTTGTTTTTCCCTTTATCTTATTTGGATATTTGTTTATGAGTGGTGAATATAAACGTTTGAAGATGAAAAGCTGTGCGCCGGAGTCTTGCAAAACTAAACAAAAAAGGATCAATTCATACCGAACTAGTGTCGATAAATAACTAACGAAGATAAAGACAAGTAACCTATCATTCAAAAAAAAAACATTAAAAGATAATTAACTTGAATATTTATATAAAGATAAGTAAGTTTGGATTGTAGTGTTTGTTTTTTCTTATTTATATAAAGAAGAAAAAAAAAGGTTGCTTACTTGAGCTAATATGCAATATATAAAATAAATATTCAATTCTATTTCTCCCCCATATATATATTTGAAAGGAAAATCACTAAGCACTTCAGCAAATATATTTGTGTAGTTATGTTGTTGCATGATGAATCGAGTTTTCACGCATTTGAAGATGCAAGTAGAAGTTGCATGCGTTAATTAAATGAACTCGCTCTGCATAACATTCTCTGCACCATGTTCATGAAATTCTAATTTCTACAACAAATATAAAAGGGCCCAAGATAATGAAAACTGAGTGGCAATACGCGTTCCATTATCTTGGGCTCATTTGTGTGACATAGATAAATAGGCGCGAGCTTACGAAAGCTCCACGACAACGCTAGTTCCATTATCGAGCACATTTGCTCGACATCTTCCAAACAAACCCAGAAATGGATGGATTTTGCCAATATTCTAGCCACAAATCACGATATTACAACTTAAACTTATTCCAATCCCTAAACCAAATAAAATAAAATTTCAAAATCGTGTTTGGGTTTTAAGAGAAAATTGCTCGACTTTCAACTATTCTCCATCATTGGTGAGTTCTTTTGCCTCTAGTAGTGTTCCAATAGAAGATTGCGACTTTGGGTTGCATTGCTTTCTGCGTTCTCGCCGACGGCAGTGCGATGACCCAATGGTGGGTTTTCATTGGGTTGAGAGGTCTTGATGGCAATGAAAGATAAGAGAGAAGAAGAAAGACAAGTTGAATGAGAGTTGGGGGAGAAAGTGTTATGTTTAAAGACTGAGGAGAATATTTGAGAAGTTGAAAAAAAAGTTATTGTCAGGTGGTTGTACAGTTCAACCACCATTATTACCATTAAATTTCCTTTAACCCCACCCTTAAACGACCACATCATCAAAAACTTTAAAAAGAAAATGATGATCTAGTCTATTAAAATGAATTTTGTTTTAATTCATTTCATTCAATTGCTCATTTTTTTAAGACGGATTTTTTTTATATTTAATTTCTTACTTATTTTATTTAATCTTTTTTATTTAAAAAAAGGATAAAATTTATATTTTAAAAAAATTGTTGTGCTTAAGATATCATAACAAACTTCGAATTAGAGATATGTCTTTGTAAAAATCACAAACTATGCTATCCAAAAAGTTTATTTTCCCTTTATCTTATTTGGATCTTTGTTTACAAGTGCCAAATATAAATGTTTGAAGATGAAAAACTAAACAAAGAAAGAATCAATTCATACGGAACAAGTGTCAATAAATAACTAATGAAGATAAAGACAATTAACCTACCATTAAAAAATAACAATTAATTTGATCTTTATATCAAGATAAGTAAGTTTGGATTGTAGTGTTTATTTTTTCCTATTTATATCAAGAAAAGAAAGGTTGCTTGCTTGAGCTATTATGCAATATATATATAAAAAAATAATTAATTCTATTTCTCATATATATATATATATATATATATATATATATTTGTTTTTTTTTTTAAAGGAAAACCACTAAGCACTTCAACAAATATATTTTGCACAGTTATGTTGTCGCACGATGGGTCGAGTTTTCACACACTTGAGGTGCAAGTAAAAGTTGCATGCATTAGTTAAATAAATTTGTGTTGCATAACATTCTTGGGCACCATATGTTCATGAAACTCCAATTTGTGCAACAAATATAAAGGGCACGAGATAATGACAACAGCGTGGCAATGCGAGTTCCATCATCTCGGGCCCATTTGCACGAAAAAGATAAATTGGCACGAGCTAATGAAAAGTCCTCGAGAACGCAAGTTCTATTATCTCAGGCACATTTACTTGACAACCCCCAAAAACCTAGAAAAGGCCAAATTCTGCTAATATTTCCAGCCACAAATAATGATATTATGACTTAAACTTATTCCAATCCCTAAACCAACTAACTAAAAATAAAAAAAATCAAAATCGCGTTTGGGTTTTAAGAGAAAATTGCGCGAATGTTCACCTCTTCTCCATCTCAAGCGAGTTCTTCAACCTTCGGTGGTCCAACAGAAAATTGCACCTTGGGGTTGCACTGCTTCTGCTTTCTCACCGACGGTAATGAGATGACCTAACAGTGGGTTTTCCCTAAGTTGAGAGGTCTCGATGGCAATTGAAGAGAAGAAAAAGAACAATTTAAATGTTTGAATGAGAGTTGAGGGAGTGAGTGTTATGTTTAAGGACCAAGAAGAATATTTGTGTTGTTGAAAAATGACATCGAACCGGCCCAACCAACAACCAAAGCTGTATGCATTATATGGATAGAAATTAAACAACCGAGATCATTCAATACGAAAGTATGATCACGATACCAAGGCAAATCTATGGAAAAATATCCCTTTATCAATGAAAAATAGACACTTTGCAACTTTATTGCACTAAAATAGAAACAAGTTATTGCCGGGTGATTGAACGGTTCAACCCTATTATTACCATTTAACTCTCTTAAACCGCCACATCATCAAAAACTTTTAGAAAATATCAAAAAGAAAATGGTGATCTAGCTAGTTTGTTAAAGTGAGTATCTTGTTGGTTCATTCATTTCATCCAATTGCTCATTTTTTTAGAAAGAAAAAAATTATTTTATTTTTTATATATTTATTTTATTTTATTTTATTTTTTTTTAAAAAGGATAAACTGACATTTAAAAAAAATTGTTCTATGTAGATTTATGTCTATTATGTCTTTATTCCATCTTTTGAGATGGCTAAGTCTAGGAATTTTAAATTTTTCACAGTCATTGGTGTTACTGTGCCATAAAATAGTTATAGTTGGAAATCTTGCCAGAGTTTCCTTATTGGGTTTGAATTGATTTTCTATTTATGACCATAGCTTAATTAGTCGAACATCTACAGTTGTATATACTTTGGCACATTTTCTTCGTACTTTTGTACATTAACTTATTTCTTAATGGAAAATTTAACTTGTGTTTGGTTTGTCAATCAAAAAAATTATTCTCTACTTTAAATACTTCCTCGTATTTCTTTTGTTATTCTAAAAAACTATTTTCTATTCTATCTCTATTGTGATACTATTTTATCTTTATTTCACATTTTATTTATTTTTGTTACACCATAAGTCTTTGAATTTTTCTAATATTAGCAATTTAGTCCCAAAATAAAAAATATTTTTTCAATTTTATTTTTTCTTCTTTTTCTTTACTTTTTTTTGCACCATAAGTCCCTCAATTTTTCTAATATCAGCAATTTCGTCCCGAAATAAAATATATATATATATATATATATATTTTAATTTAATTTTTTTTCTTTTTTCTTTACTTTTTTTGCAACACAAGTTCCTGAACTTTTCTAATATTAACAATTTGGTTCCGAAATAGAAAAAATAATTTTTTTATTTTAATTTTTTTTCTTTTTATACTTTTTTGAACCATAAGTCTCTGAATTTTTCTAATATTAGCAATTTCTTCCCGAAATAAAAAAAAAAACATTTTTTTTATTTTTATTTTTTCTTCTTTTTTTACTTTTTTTGCACCACAAGTCCCTGAATTTTTCTATTATTAGCAATTTGGTCCCAAAATAAAAAAAATTATTTTATTTTTTCTTCTTTTTCTTTACTTTTTTTGCACCATAAGTCCCTGAATTTTTCTAATATTAGTAATTTGATCCCGAAATAAAAGAAAATTTATTTTTATTTATTTTTCTTTCTTTTTTTTTTTTTTTACTTTTTTCCACCATAAATCCTTGAAATTTTTTAATATTAGCAATTTAGTCCCGAAATAAAAAAAAAAATTTCTTTTTTTTTACATTTTTTGATTTTTCTAATATTAGCAATTTGGTCCCGAAATAAAAAAGATATTTTTTATTTTTATTTTTTCTTCTTTTTCATTACTTTTTTTTGCACCATAAGCCCTTAAATTTTTTTAATATTAACAATTTGGTCCCGAAATAAAAAATAAAATTTTTAATTTTATTTTTTCTTCTTTTTCTTTATATTTTTTTTGCACCATAAGTCCCTAAATTTTTCTAATATTAGCAATTTGGTCTCGAAATAAAAACAATATTTTTAATTTCATTTTTTCTTCTTTTTCTTTACTTTTTTTGCACCATAAGTCCTTGAACTTTTCTAATATTAGCAATTTGGTCCCGAAATAAAAAGAATATTTTTTTTTTATTTTTTCTTCTTTTTCTTTACTTTTTTTTTGCACCATAAGTCCATATACTCTTTTAATATTAGCAATTTGGTCCCGAAATAAATTTTTTTTATTTTTTCTTTTTTTTACTATACTTATTTTTTTTACACTATAAGTCGCTGAACTCTTCTAATATTAGTAATTTGATCCCAAAATAAAATTTAAAAAAATTTATTTTTCTTCTTCTTTTACTTTACTTATTTTTTTCATCGAAAGTCCCTAAATTCTTCTAATATTAACATTTTGATCCAAAAAAAATATTATTATTATTTTCCTTCTTTTTATTTTTTTTTTCTTTTACTTTTTTTTTATTCTTTTATTTTTTTCTTCTTTTCTTTCTTTTTTATTTTATTTTCATTTGTCTTTTTATCTTTTCTTCTTTTTTCTTTGTCATCTTATTTTATTGCTTCATTTTCTCTTCATTTCTATCTTCATTGTCTGATGTCCGCTCCATCTGTTGGGAATAATTTTTTTTTATTCTTACTTTTAGTTTCTTGTTTCTTTTTTCTTTTCTTCTTCATCTTCTCCTGAATTCTTCTAGTATTAACAATTTGGTACTGAAATAAAATTAAGCTATTTTCTGATGAAAATATAGTTTTCAACCCCGAGAATGATGTAGTGGATGACGGCAACGGTGAAGATGATGTTGACGAAGCATCAACTCAACAACAACATGAGGAGAATAATTATGTGGGTCAGTTTCGAGATCAACTAGCAACTTCGATATGGAATAATAGGTATGAGTAGTTGAACTTATTATGTAATGTACTTGAACTTAGACCTCCTTTTTACTTTATGTAACCATTAGTTATGTTTTTAATTTTAAACTTCCAGTTATGTTTGTTTCTCCGTAAACAATGTGTTGGTATTAGTATGTCAAGATATGCATTTTGTTATATTTTCTATCTTTTTAAAGACTTTTAATGTTCTGTTAATTTGCAAAATATTCAAATTGTATCTACACTTGCATTTTAAAACTAGTAAATCATATTATTTCATTTTGGTGGATAGAGCATGAGATTGACTATTGTATTATTCTACATAATTTAATCTACATTTAAAAAAAAAAAAACTATGTAAATTAAAATAACTTATATTAATTACATAAAAAATTTAG
>WUAT03371849.1:0-10360 GCA_010015005.3 Ulmus americana
ATATATATATGTTTAATTGTTTATTTATTTAATGAGATTAAATGAATAATAATATTAAATATATTTATTTATTTATTAGATGAATAAATAATATTGAATATTTATTTTGTTAGTTCTAATATTTAATTATCCTATTAATTTAAAGAGTTTAAATTATGAGAGGATATGTGAATTTACAGATTAACTAGGAATCTGTAATTCTATTTAAGATTGACTAAAGGGCAATTAAGGTAAGACTAGGATTCTTCATTGGATGAAAACCCTAGTATTATAAATAGCCAAAGTCAAGTCTAGAATAGAGTTAGTCGAATTATTCCATTGCTTGAGAGTTCTAGATATAGATCAAAGTGTCCACATACTTATTACTCCTTGAGAAGGTGAATAACAGAGAAGATTGAGTGGTATTGAATCTGCAGTGCTAGGATCTCATAGCGAGGACGTTCGAGGGTCAAAGAACGAAGGAATGAGAGTTTTCGATATACCGCGTCTTCAAGGGTAATAGTCTAAAACTCGTTTGGTGATTATTTGCTTATTAGTTTGTGTTTGATGATCCTGTAGATTGTTATAAATTTTTAAAATACTATTCCGCTGCGTTATCACGATAACTTAAATAACAATCCAACACTCAGTACAATATCTAATACATAATCCATAATCCATAATCATCATTCAAGAATAATACATAATAAGTCATCTATTTTGATATTTCACTTTTATAGAATTACAAACATCATTGCCATGAAAAAATAATGTTTATTAGCTAAGAATACATTACACTATACATTAGTTCTGTGCAAACAATAAACTAAGCTACCATCAATTACAAACATCATCCCTAGCAATATCAATTCTGTGGCATTTGTAATCTATTTCACCAGGCTAGCACCAATACATATATCATACATAATTTCTTTGTGCTGTAAAAAAGAAAGTTGATATTATACATGAAAGAAGTTTGTGTTGTAAAAAAAGATTTGATATTAAGGAACTTTCCAAATATGAAGAGGGATCTATTAATAGACATATATCATGCATAATTTATTTCATCAATAGCATGGTCAGCTATTAAATCATCATGAATACACCTAAAGCATCAAATTAACACAAAATATGTCTTCAATATCAAGATGAAAAGCAATTGTTGATAATAGAAGTCTCTCACAAAGATTTCACAAAGGGTATGACAAGTGTGACACATTCTCACATTGGTCATACTTTTCACCAAAAGAATTACAGACTTGGTAAAATTTCAAAGTACTACCTAGAAACCATAAAGTTTCAAGGTATACTTTCTCTTGGTAAAATTTTCCTAAGACAATATCAAAATTTCAAAAAATAAAAACATATCATATAAGTAGACTGGAAAACAAAAACCAAATTCCCTAGTTACAACAAATATCGGTCAAATTTCCCCAAAATTGACTGGAAATTCAACATTTTTTATAACTTCTAAATCTACTAAGTTAGATACCCATCTCAAAACTACCTTTAGCTTCAATATCATGCTACTTATTCTTCACACTAACGCTAGGGGTGTTCGTGGTCGATTTGGTTTAGTTATTTGTCAAAATTCTTATCCAAACCAAACTAGTTGATGAGATTGGTTCGATAGAAATTGTTATAGAAAAACCAAACCATACATGTTTGGTTCGGTATAATTGGTATGATTATATGTTAAATAACATCCGGAAAAAAAAATAGTCCCACATATTAAACTCTTGTGTTTGAGCTATAAATTACAGTATTTATTGGCGAAGTTTGCGTCGATGCATTCGTTTATCTATCACAAAGCTTGACTAAAAAAAAACAATTTTGATATGTTCATGGACATTTTAACGAATATTTTGTTTAAAATATTTTCATTTATTAATTAGTTTATTTTATGTTTGAAATTTTAACTATTATTGTTTTTGTTAGGATACAATAAGATTAAAAATATATTATAAATTATGATTTAATATATATATATATATATAATTATATTTTAAAATATAATAAAAATCATTGGTTTACTTCGGTAATGGACATAAAAATTCATGCCGAACTGAACCAATTAAAATTGAAGAAAAAAAAATTTCATATCGAACCAATTAAACATAAAAAACCAAACCAACCCGTATGCTTCAGTTTGGTTTGGTCAGTTTCGTCGGTTTGTTCAGAATTATGAACACCCCTAAGTAACACTAAGCTCCCCAGCAATAATCATAGTAGTAGCCACGTCCAAGAACATCCCATGTTCAACAACTCCAATAATCCTCAAAATTGAGTCACTAGCAACCTTTAAATCCCCAATATCTTTCTTGAAATACAAGTCCACAATATTGTTCTTGTTATCTATCTCAAATGGTTCACCACTTTCACCTTTAGTCCTTAGCTTTACAAAACAGCCGACTTCTACAAACTAGTCTTGGAGTTTCTGGTAAACATATTTCCAACCATACTGGACAACCTCAACTAGCATAGTAAGACCACTAACCCCCTGGCACAAAAGCTAGTTGATTCGAGCCACGGCGTGCTTCACCGTTGACCTTGCTTTGAGACCCAAAACCATTCTGGATTTTACATACTCCATGGCTTTATAGGCAGCAATCTTCTTCAACTCGTCTTGGGTTAGAATCACAGGCAGAAGAAGCAATAGGAACCATGGTAGATTTCTCAAAATCGAAGTACTCCCAAAATCAAAACGAAGAGAAATTGAGCAATGGATCTACAAAGGAAATGTGTGGTTTTGGGAATTGGGAGAAGAGAGAGAGAGAAAGAAAATGAGGGAAAGATAGGGTTTAAATTAACATTTTAATTACGTACTTAATTAAAAAGGGTAAAAAAGAGAATAAAGAATGAGTCATCCGATTCAAAAAGGCAGGGGTCTAGACCTAAAAATCAAATCTTTTTGGGGATTATTTGATCAAATTTTCCTTATCCTAAATAAAAAAAGTTGATCAAAACATCAAAGTGTAAAGAAAAAAAAACTGTTCTACTATCATTTACAAACCAATAAGCACGAAATGGCTTTTGTGAATTATCTTTAAACCAACAAAAGTATTGACAAAACTCGAAGAAAGAACTTTATTTTCCCAATTTTGAGGTTAAGTACTCTTCTACTAAACATTAAAAATTTCAACCCTAAATTTTTGCCTCAAAACTAGACGATTTGAGAGCCAAAAATGCTAAAGCAAGCTCTCTTTCTCAAGCTTAACCATTCTTCTTGAAAAGTTCATGTACAAGAATGTTAAGTTTATTCCAACATATACAATTTATTACTTTTATAACTGTTGGAGAATTTTTTTGAAGAGACTTGAAACACATACTAATATGCTTTCCAAAAAATGATATTTGTCCCTAATCAATTGCTTGTGGGTTTTGAATGCACAAATAGCTTTCAGCATATAACAAACATTTTGTAAGTCTACATCAATCAATAATGAAAATTAGTAGAATGAATAATAAAATGTTTTTTTTTTTTAGTTTTTTGGCAAATTCAGACAAAATGGAAAATAAAAAGAAAGAAGATAAGATTGTTTTTGGTATGTAAAAATTTCCTTCTTGTCCTTATATAGTCTTTAGTTTTTTGGCAAGTTCAGACAATGCTTTTTGAAACATTACATTGTTTCATAAAACAACATATTGTTTCAAATAAATTTTCATGAAACAATTTGTCTCTTGAAAATATAAGATATTTGTGTTGTAAAAACTCATGAAACTTTCTTTTAATTTTATGTGTTGTAAAACCCAAAACTTTCTATTAACTTTATGCGTCGTAAAAACCCCAAAAAACCTTTCTTTTAACTTTATAAATAACCAAAATTCCAACAACAACAGCACTAGTGTGTAAAATAACAACTTATGTAATTTATCTTGATAAAAACGGTTGAAAGGAAGTTGGTCTTAGTAGTTTTCCAAATTCGTAGGCTTGAAGATTTTGACTTAGAGAACATAACTGACATACTACAAAAATGGCATGTCATGAAAAATAAAGAGATGTTTACATTTTTATACCCTTTGACCGAGTATGAACAAACAAATTTATAAAAAGTTGCTCCATCTTGACAGAGTTAACAAAACTAGAGGAATATAAGCAAGAGCTAGCAACAAAGTCCACCCAATCTACAACTGCAACTGTCTAGTTATAGTATGCTACCCCTCATAACTTACCGAGGGCAAATGATGATTTCTGATGCATTAAAAAAAAAAAATTTAGATGATGATGCACTTCATATATACATACCATCTAAGATTACACTACAGTCTGAATTACCCTCACAAAGACTAGTCAATCTATCGTAATGAAACACAAAAGTCTTTCTTTCTTTTCATAGTAAGGAGCACCAATAGAGACTAAAAAGTTTAATATAGGGATAAATTACATTTTGGTACCTTCTAGTTACATAAAATTACAAAAAGTACCTCGTGTTTTAAAAAATATCAAAATGGAGCTTCTAGTTTGGAACAAATGACAATCATGTACCCTTTTTTTTTTATAGAAAAATAACAAGATTACCCTTGTACTGAATTTTCTTTTTTTGCACTATAAGTCCTTGAACTCTTCAAGTATTAGTAAATTTGTCCCGAAAATTAAAGAATTTCTTCTATTTTTTTTTTCTTTTCCTTTACTTTTTCTACTCTTTCTTTTCTATTATTTTCTTTACTTTTTGTAATGAGCATCTCCTTATAATGGACCTTGAGGAACTCAACATGTTGAGCATTTTTCATTTAAAGCCAAAAATATCTATTTAGTCCATCAAACCCAAATAAAAGCTGATGGATTTTGTAAATCAGCCCAATCTGAAGGACTAAAAAATAGATCTAAGTGTGGATTTAAAATCTTTCTATTTTCCCTCCCATCTAAAATCATTTCCACCAAACAGCCACACATCTCATTTTCCATCTATTAATTATTCCTTCATCATTTTCCTTTTTTCCACTTTTACTTCCTACCAAACAAGGGGTTAGAGTTTTGTGCCTATCCATGGCATGAACTTTTGGAGGTCTTCAATTGGAAACTACGAGATGTGTTGAAGAAGATCTGCTAGTGCATCATGGCTTTTTTCTTCTTTAGATTCTTTGTTTTCACATCTAGGACATATGTATTAGAAGAAAAGAAGAAGAAAGTGAAGAAAAACTCTCACTGTTTCATTGATTCGGAATTGGCTATTACAAGAGAAATACATGGGATATAAATGGACCAATAAAAGACCCTAGAAGGATGTAGAATGCTAGCTCATCTGCCAGCTCATCACTCCTATAACAACCTTATTGTGTGACTAAAAGGAAACCAAAGATAAAACGTGAAGAGAGAGGAAATAGCATCATATCGGCAACTAACATCCTCTCCTAATATTGTAATACTATGCTAACATCTTACATTTTCAGTTTAGAACTTCATTTTCTTTTTCTGGACAATAATTATTTTACTCTGTTGTTTGCTACTGCTTATTATGTATAGGCAAACTGTTTGATTAATGTATTTTGACTATGTATTCCGTATTTTAGTTTTAGAATTTTTTACTTAATTTTAATTAATTTTTGCTCCTTCATTCCTGCAAAGCTAGTTGAAAAGAATGATCCTCATTCATGGCTAGTCTGCATGTGCCTTTCATATAAGTATCTATTGGCTGAGACAATTTTCTCTCAGGTAGTGATTTCATTTAAGATACCATGTTGTGTAAGCATTAGGAGTGAAACCTGAAGTTCTACCTATTCTAGTTCTCTCTTTTGTGAATTGTGCACATATGTTTTATTTTTTTGATAAATGTATGTTGTGCATTTTTTGTATGTCAAAGAGGTAGAAATGATAGATGTGGCAGTTTAATTGTGTTTGGAATTCGATGTACTATTTGGTTACATACATTTCTTCGCTATTAAATGAAATTACTTTTGACTTAGGACTAGTACAGTTTTGAAAGAACCACAACCTCTAAAAGCTGCTCAAAAGATCTCTTGAAATTTTGAAAATTAGATTCGTAGATAATTAGATGGTTCTTCCATCATGGAAATTTAACAAACGGTAAACTTGTCTTCTGTTTCCATGCAAAGGAAGTTTAGGCCAGTGGTATTTCTATTTGAACATTTTTGTTGAAATACAAAATGGTTGCCTATGTTTTTGGTATCTTTTAAGGTAAGGGTGATCTTTTATTTTTATTTTCTTTTTTTATGAATGTATCTAACATTCAAAGGTCTAATCTTTGACCTAATTGCAACTTGATGCTAAAATAAAAGAAGTATTTAATGTGGCATTGACAATATTTATGCATTTCATTTTGCTCAAAAGTCAGCTGAGAGAAGTGTAGAGAACATGAAAGTAAGTCAATCCTACTCTCTTCTTTGTTATTTGTTAAGGTAATGTGCATTTTAAGTCCTAAAACATTTCAGGGTGTCAAATGCAAACGAGTGGCGAGAAGCATTTCCTCCTTGGGTCTTTATGTTCTAGGTGGAACTGCAGTTTTCTTCAATATCACGGCCTTTACTTTTGTTAAATGTATCTTCTTATTACTTTCGTGCTTTATCTGTAATTTGTGGCTGTGATTTTATCTATATATAGCTGCTAAATTTTATGAACACTATTTTTATCCTAGCTTGTGATCTAACAAGGTTGTGAATAAGTGATATAGCTGCAGGTTATATTGATTCTTACATTTATGAGAAAGCTAGTTGGTTATTCTATGTTTATTGATATAGAGTACCCATTATTCTGTCTCACTAGTAATAATAGATGATCTACAATTCATCAAGCTTCAAGCTTTACTGGAGAAACATGTTACAATTTCTCAATGGTTAAACTTGAAAATTCAAATCTGCCACCAATCCTGAATGCCTTTGAGTTTTATTATTGTTCTTAGCTGCTTTTTTTATTTCTTCTGCTCATTGTTTCTTAATGCTATTGAATAATACATTTGGGAATCTCAATCTTCTGTAGGTTCATCCGACATCAGAAGGGAATTTGGTTGAGTCCATCCATTCAGGAGGGAAAAAAATTCTGATAATAAGGATGGGGGAAGTTTTGTACATGCCAACAGACGTTCTTCTTGGTAATTACTCTTGCATTTTACTATTTGAATTTCACTAAAACTCTCTCCTTGATGGACTAATGAGTTTTGTTTGCCTAGAGCTTTGAGCATGATTCTATCCGTTATACCGCTTTTAGTTAATGTTAAGAACATTAAAGATTGCTTTGCTGATATTATTACTATTTTTCTATTCATATTATAGCTTTTGAGTTTGGTCACTGATTTTTCTGCCTTCCCTCTCTTCTTTTTATCTAACTTTGACTTATGAAGTCATTATGTTAAAGCTCCTTGTATTAAGTTTTTGACATTGCTAATGAACCACAACAACCACAAATATCCAAATGTAGACTCATGAAGTTTCTCAGTTGCTAGCAAATTCCCTTTTAATTTATTTGTTGATTTTGATAAGCAAATAAGTCCATTTTCACTAATGAAATATATAGTATGCCTTGATTTGATCAAAATAATGCAAACCCAAGCACGAAATCATTCTATCAACAAGAGTGGACAGCCGCATATTTTGTTTCATGTTTCTATTACTTGGTGATACTTCTCATTTTAGATGACATATTTTGTTTTATGTTTCTAATTATTAATACTTCTCATTTTAGATGACAGTGGTGGGATGGACCCAGAGACTAGAAGCAGTGTATGAGTTTTGAATTTTCTGTATAAGATGTCAAAATTAGCTATTGGACAATGTATGGCTTTAATTTTTATTTATTTCATATATGTTTTATTCTTTTTCCTTTAGTTGATAATACTTGTAGATGGCACGTGTATGTGCAACAGTTGGTAGCATTGCAAGAGGAACTTCTTTCTTACAATACTGTTGAAGAAAGCCAAGCTGTTGCACATGGTACAGTCGTTTCTGTGAAGGTTTTTGGTGTTGTTTTGGTACATTTTCTTCTTCTTTTAACTTGTTCAGTATTAAACCTAGAACTTTGGAACTTTGAGTTGTTTAAGGTCCTACTAGAACTTTGGAATAGTTTGCCTTGTTTTAGGTTTTATGTGTTTGGTTGCAAAAATTGGATAATGTTATGAATAGCTTGCTTGTACATATGCAACATGTTTTAGCTGTTAATATTTTGAATACCAAGATGTAGTTGGTTATGAACTCAGTTGTAGCAAGTTTTAGCTGCTATATTTAGAACTTTGGTTTAATATTGCAGTTGGATTTATTATCGCTGCTTGTTTAATATAATGTTGACTATCTTTTCAAATTGTTTTAGGTACAATATTCTACCAAATGGAATGCTTTTTATTTGTGCATTCATTGCTTAATGCACAAATGTAATGCATTTCATTTAGTAAAAGTGCACAATATTGTTTTAGTATGACCAAAATGATTACTTTCTTATTTTAAAAAAGTAGTATTATAATAAAAATAACTTCAATTTTATTGTAAAAAAGTAAAAAAAAAAATTAAGTCACTACAATTTTATGTTAAAAATGTAGTAATAACAAATAAATGACTACCATTTTATTTAAAAGAAGTAGTAAATTTTTTTAAAAGACTATCTTTTCATTTTAAAGAGGCAGTAAAAAATAAAAAAAAAAGGACTACCATTTTATTTTTAAAAAGTAGTAAATAAATATAAAGGACTACCATTTTATTTTTAAAATGTAGTAACATATGAAAAATATCTACCATTTTATTTTAAAACCGTAGTAAAATAACATATACAACTACTATTTTTAAATAAAGGTAGTCGAAAATATATTAGAGTATTGTTTTAGTACATAAGACTACTGTTTTAAATTGACGGTAGTAAAAAGTACCTATTTAACTATGGTTTTAAATATGTAACTACAAGATTCAAAGCCTATGACTACGGTCTTAAAGGATATCACTACCATTTTAAGCATGAAATGACTATGGGCAAAAACGATAATTAAAGGGAGTACTTATGACTAAACCCGCCTAGACTATCCTTTGAAAATAGTAGTCAAAAGTCTACGACTACCGTTTTTAACGATAGTCTTTTTGCTTTTTTCTAGTAGTGTGTTATGAATCCCAAAATAGTCATAGTACACAAATATGTTGAATAGAGTATATATATATATATATATATAAGAAAATCGTTTTATACATATCATACAACTAACACTTTGGATGATTGATCAGACAAAGATTTGATCTCCAACTAAAAGTGCCTATTTGTCTCAAGAAAATAACTCAAATCTCCCTTATTGATATTCAATTATAAATCCTCCTCTATGCTCACTCACATTACCTTCACAAAACCACAAGAAAATAAAAAGAAAAAATCATCCTCCTCTATTCAATTCTAAGTGGCTGTTTGGTTTGCAATTCTGCAGCATTCTAAATAAAATTTTTGTTTGGTTAATAGTATTTTAAACAGAATTTTTATAAAAATTGATAAGATTTACGGAATTTAATAATAATAAAATATAAATAAATAATATTTTATTAAAAAAGTGGTAAAGAGAAGTAATGTTTTATTAAAAATGTGGTGGAGAGAAATAATATTTTATTAAAAAAAGTGGTGGAGAGTGTGACCCACCCATGTAAAGTTATTGTTGCAAGAATTAAGGTTTTTTTGGCAAATCTCGAAACAAACATCCATAAAATTTTAAAATATTAGTTGGTGATTTAGAATCACCAACCAAACAACTAATAATAAAGTAAAATAACGAACTAATATTTTATTTAAAAAGTGATGAGATTCACACGATAATAATGAAAAAGATTGTGAGATTTACAGTAATAGAAGGGTTTTTGGGAATTTTTTTGACAAATATCCTTAACAGACCGACTTGAATTTTTAAAATCAGCAAGATAATTTTTGGAATCGCAAACCCAATTGCCTCTACAATATTTTCTTTTAAATTATGGGGTTCACATAAATGTCGAGCTATGGTCTTCCAATTCTCTCATCTTAAAAGCTTTATTCTACACTTTATCCAAAAAAAATTAAAATCATATCCTATTATCCATGTTAAAAGTATCACATCAAATAAGAATAAAGACGTTAATATATTAATGTAGTGGTTATGTCACTCCACTCAATAAGTGAGAGCCCAACAAGCTTAAATAAGTAATCAGTTTAAAAATGGCGAACCAAAAGAGTCGCCAAATGATCCGATCAAATATTGATGACCCAAAAGAGCTATTATCTTGCAATGGCATGTTAAGAGTCTCATATTAAATAAGAATGAAGACCTAATATATTAATACAGAGGTTATGCCACTCCCCTTAATAGATTAACCTTTTGATATGAAAGTTAAAGACTCTATACTCTAAAAATTCTCAAAAATCTATTATTTTCTTTATTCTAATCACTATCATATCATATTATATCATATCATGTAGACCACATCACCTTTTATA
>WUAT03371960.1:0-10360 GCA_010015005.3 Ulmus americana
CTTAATGTTTATGTACAATGTAAAATGTTGATATTTTACATGTGTAATTATTTTGTTTGATGAGTTTGAGAGCCAGCGTGATCCCGAGATTATGTCTGATCTAGATATCTTGGAGATTATCTTGGGTCGACAATCTACTCGACTTAGAGAATGAGGCAGATATCCTACTACTTCTACGGAGACGAAATTCACCGTCGGTCAATCTGATCAAACTTTTGAGGATGTTGTATCTTTGCATACTACTTATTATTTATTATTCAGACTATTAGATGGTTGTATTTATTATTATATGATTAGATATTTATTCTATTTTATGTTTTAGTAAATTTAGTATTTTTAATATTTTTCCCTGATTTAAAATGACATTTTGAAATAATAGTTGTATTTATAGTGTATTTATTTTATTTTATGTTTTATTAAATTTAGTATTTTTTATTTAATTTTTTAATTTAAAATAACATTTCTAAATAATAGCTGCATTTATAGTGTAAAAAAAAATTAAAAACTAAATAAAAATAATTATTTTTTAATTAAAATAAAATATTTATCAACACATAAATGACCCTTTACCAACACATAAATCACCCTTTACCAACACATAAATTTTCACATCAGCATCTCTTTGAATAGTCAATGATGACGTGTCAATTTTTAATAGGGTCACGTGTCAAAAAGTCAACAACGACCAGTCAACAATTGCCCCTCCACGTCATCGCCACGTTGTCGTACGGACCATCCACATTAGCGACACGTCATCGTACGGACACCGCCACGTCATTGTACGGAGCGCCACGTCACCCATCCACTCTCGCTGCCACGTCATCAAACCCTTTACCAACACATAGTTATGTGTTGGTAAATACCTTTACCTTCCAAAAATTACCAACACATCCGTTACCTTTACCAACACATACGTATCCTTTACCAACATATACTATGTGTTGATAAAGGTCAAATCTGGTGTAGTGATATCATGAATTTAGCATAATCATGGTTCATTAAGAAGGTACTTGTTCAGGGTTTCACACACGATCAGGGATCAAAACTGCACTCTAAGATTATGTAAATATATTTATAAGAATCTTTAACCAAGATTTGTTCATCGATATAACTGGTTGCCATGTGATATGATCCTCCACTATGATATTCAAAATTAGAGACATATATCAATAACTTTCGTTCAACCTCTCTAATTACAACTTTGTCCATGTGTTACCATTAATTCTCCAATGGACGACCTATTTATGCCCTAGTCATAAATGAGGATTTATTATAAAATATATCCAATATAGTACAAGCGCTTGTTTCACCGAAGAATCTCGAATTAAACAACATAAGAATATAATTAGTCTTCGATTAACAAAATTGTGGATTCCACACATCTGACTTGACGCTACCACTATCCACAATATTATGTCTCCAAGATATCAAGGTTTTGAGGCTTAATTCATCTCACTCATTGATAAATCAAAAGACACAAATTATTGATATGAGTTAATCAAATGGTTTGGATTAAGATCCATTCATAAACCAATTATCAAATGATAGAATGTAAAGTTCTTCATACAATCAAATAGAAATTTGTTGAAGTTCTTATTTTATCATGGTCCTATTCAATATGTGTTATAACATACTAGAGCCATTATTTGTAAACTCTTTCAATGATCTAAGATTAGATTACTCTCACTATGAAAATAGTTTGCACCACAATCTTATCAAATAAAGCGCCCAAACTTTATTTACGAAAGTGAACATAATTTATACTTAGTCTAATTACATAGTCTTTTGTATGTGAACCCCACATACCCAGTAATAGACAATAAATAAGTATTGGAGCATAAAACAAGGATTAATTATTTAAATGAAAATTCAAATTTATCTCATAAATTGAAAATTCATTTATTGTAATGGATATTGTGGTAGGATTCCCCATAACGAAGAAAAGGCATTATACAATTTGGATAATTGTGGACAAATTAACTAAATCGACACATTTTGTTATGATCAAAATGACTTATTTGTTGGAATAACTGGTAGATTTATATGTTCAGGAGACTGTTCATCTATCATATCTGATCGCGATGCACGATTTACTTCGAAGTTTTGGAGGGGGGGTACAACAAGCAATTGGTACAAAGTTGAATTTCAGTACCGCTTTTTACCCTCGGATGGATGGTCAAACTGAAAAACAATCCAAACACTTGAAGATATGCTTCGTGCATGTGTTCTTGAATTCAGAGGTGCTTGGAATAAGTATATACCCCTGATTGAATTCTCATACAACAATGGATATCAAGCAACAATCAGTATGTATTCATATGAAGTACTTTATGGCAAAAGGTGTATATCACCAATATACTAGTATGGGATTGGTGAAAAGTTAGTAACTCCATCATATTTTGTTGAGAATGCCACATAAGCTATTAAAAAGATTCATGCCAAGATTAAAATAGCTCAGAGTCAACATAAGTTTATGCTAGTAAAAGGAGGTGATCGTTGGATTTTGAAGTTGGAGACTTTATCTTCCTGAAAATAGTGCCTTTCAAAGGGATAATACGGCTTGAAAAATGTTGTAAATTAGACCCCAGATATATCAGATTGTACAAAATTCTCAAACGTGTCAGAAAAGTGGCCTATAGATTGGCATTACCACCCAATCTAGCTTCGATACATAATCTATTTCAAGTATCAATGCTAAAGAAATATGTACTGGATACATCACACATACTGGAACAAGAATCGGTTAAAATGTTATGAAATAAGGAGATAATGCTTGCAAATGTTTATGGCTTAACAAAAAGGTATAACAAGCAACCTAGGAATGAGAAGATGAGATGAAATTATTTTACTCGGAATTGGTCTAAATTTTCAGTATGAATTTTTTTTTTAAGGTGGGTAGACTGTGAAACCCTAGAAAATTTACGTCTTATGTTAGTTAACTCGTTGTAATTG
Source organism: Ulmus americana (assembly GCA_010015005.3). Taxonomy (NCBI): domain Eukaryota; kingdom Viridiplantae; phylum Streptophyta; class Magnoliopsida; order Rosales; family Ulmaceae; genus Ulmus; species Ulmus americana. The sequence goes on from WUAT03371960.1 coordinate 2,953, forward strand.
GATGAGGATTAAGGGAAATTAATGTGACAATATTGGTAATGTTTTGAATTTGTAAAATATGTACAAGAATTATGAATTTTAATTTGTTGTTTTTACTTCACAATTATAAGAATCCAATGAGGTTAATACAAAATTAAATAGAAAATTATTGTGTTGTGAATTACGCATTAAACAAGGTTTTAATTTAGCAATGAAAGTTTAAAAAGGGTGTTTAAAATAATTAAAATAGGTTTGGGAGGCTTTAAAATCCAACAGAAATGAAATGGGAGAAAAAATGTGCAAAAAGGGGGCTTCCGGCCAACCCACTTGGCTAGGCCTTTCGACCAAGACCATCCTAGCCAGCCCACAAAGGCATTCTGACCAAGGCATGCTACTAGGCCAGGACACACATGGCCTAGGCTCATGCATAAGGGCACATGTCCACTCGACCAAGGGGCGCTTAAGTTTGGAAGCCACTCAGCTAGAGCCTACCCAGAAAACATGTGAGTAGGGCCATCCAAAAGAGGGATCACTCAGCCATGAGGGCTAGTTCCACTTGAAAGGACCACACGACTAGCTAGCCCAATCCATGCAGACGAGATTGCTCATGGCTAGTAAGTTTGGGGCTCGTGTGCTGCTCTTTGTAGCCTTCCAAGTAGCATCTTACCTAGCCAAACACATGTTGCCAAGTCAACCGCAAGCTTGCTCGATGAGACTACTCAGCCCATATATAAGTGAAGACCATACTACCCAAAGTTCCCACACAAGTCACCCAACCAGGCAATGCACTTAGCTAAGCCATGACCATTCGGACCATATGCTAGCTTTCTGGCTGCACACCAAGATACCCGAGCCAAGTTGATATGGGAGTATGCTATGTGCTCATAAAAGCCTTTCGCTAAAGCATGAGCACCCGGCCATATGACTTCCTTCCGACTAAACATTACCAATCTGGCCACTCTTATAGCACCATTCTGGGCAAGCACCATCTGGGATGTTTTGTTGGGGACTATAATCCTTTTGGACTAAACCCCAAGCCTTCCGCCTAAGATGTTCCATCCTGCTCGCTTAAGGACCATTTAGACTTCCTGCCGCATGCCTCTCGGTTCAAGAAACCAAGATGTGTTCCAATCCATCCAGGCAACCTTAGCACCTGATCTAGATCATCTGAAGGCAATGGAGACTCAAGCATCCTGCCACAAGTCTACCATGAACTCAAGGGCTCAGTACAAGGCCAAGCCACATCCGGCCATGAAGTGTCAATCCTGCCAGCATCACACTTCTATTAGGCCAGGAAGTGTATAGATGATGCCTTCCTTCCTGCTTGACCAGAATTGATACCCTTATTGGAGTGATATTGGGATTCCAATTGTCAAACTCTAAATCCATTGCCACCCCAAGCAACCATTGCATATCAAGTTTGACTTAGTTTTGTCTCCCACTAGTTTGCTAATGCCCAATAGGATATAAGATTAAGTTTTAATCATACTTAAGATCTTTTATAAATAGATATGGATTAAGATTTGAGACCAATTTGCTGCTAAAACTCCATCTCTCTCAAACACACTCTCATCCTCTCTCATTCCCATACTGCCTGAGAAAAACACAAGCAAAGAACAATCTTTGTTCGTGCTTTTCTAATTGGATTTCTTCAAGAAATTTCCAAAATTGAAGCTCAACTTAGGTAAGAGTGGAATCTTTTAATGTTGAGAAATCAAAAGTTTTTTGTTGGTTTCTAATATGTTTAAAATTGGAAACTTTTTAAGAGCAATTCTTTGTCAGCAATCGGGTTTTGGAGGAGCCAAACTCAAATCCATTTCTACAAGCTTCTAGGTATAATTTCATAACTAAAATTGCTTGAAACTAGAATTGCATCTATGGATTTATGTTTAGAATGAAGAAATATGTTTGCATGCAAGATCTAAAAGTGTTAGTTTCTATACACTATTTTGCATGTAAGGATTGAAGGTCTTAATGGACACTAATTTTTTCTTGGGATAGCTTGATGGAAAGCATAGTTTTTGGTATTAAAATTTCAAAGCCAATGACCAAGTAGAATGTATGTTATAAGGTCTTAAAGGCTCACTACTCTTAAGGAGGCTGATTTTCTCAACTTTTGAAAAATAGGGTTTAAAGATTTTAAACATGCAAATCCGATTATTTTATGAACATGTAAGTTTTTTAAAATTAAATTTGGGGTTTTAACTGAGTGAAATCTAGTTCTATGGAATCTTAGAGTTTGATTTATGACTTAAACTAATTTCTCAAAAGCATTGATTAAACGGAAACTTTTGTCAAAGTAATGTATTCTAGTCCCAATTTTTGACTTGGTTCGTTTAGTTAATGAACTTGTGTGTAATTAATTTTTTTAACATAGATTCTAGGGAAGATGGTAAAATTTTAAAAGTGATTTTGCAAAAATGGTTTTAACTTGAGTAAGATATAATGTTTTAAAGTCAAGGAGGTTTAATTGAAAAGATTGAAGCATTTTGGGCTAAAGAAGTGTTCAAAAATAGAACTTTGAGACATATTGTTTAATTGAAACTTTTATTGTAGAATTCTTATGATCTTAGGAAATTTAAAAAACTATTTTCATGTAATTTGGATTGAAATTGGGTAAGTTATAAATAGAATAACAACAGAGGTCCCGTTGGACAGTTTTTGAGCAAAAGGTGTTTTTGGGTTTTAAAGTGTAATTTTGATAACTTGAGGGTAAAATCGGAAAATTAAGTGTAGAATTGAATTTCCAAGTGTTAAAGATTTTATTTTAACGAAACTATTTTTAGTAAAGTTATCCAACAAGACTTATTTTTAGGTTGTATTTTAACAAAGTGCGCTATGTGTTTAGAAGCGATATTTTAATCACTGAATCGTTATTCGTGGAAATTTTTTCCTAAGTTCTTATTCAATGAATGGATTTTAATAAGTGAATTCTTCATATGTTTAGGTTAAGTGTCATAAGGTGAAGGATTTTATAGAGCGGATCACATACGTAAGTACAGACCTCACCTGCAACATAGAACAAAACTGTGGTTTCAAAAATGGATTGTGCAATATGTTTGATAAGTGAAATGCAGTGTTGTTATGTGAACTATTTGTATTTATGTATGAGGTGCTATACTGAGATATGTCATACTGTTACGTTGTGATATTAATGAGTATGTAGTACATGCACTACATGAGGTTATATTGGCATGTTGGATATTTTCAATATACATGCATCCAAAAACAGTATACATGCATTTAAAGTAAGATAAATTTCAAAAGAGTCTCTTAAAGCAATTCTAGAAATGCACATAGGTTGCATATATAGTGAATTCTAATAAGGAGACTTAATGTTTAAAAGTGAAAGTTACAAAGAATAAGAAAAGTCTAGGTAGTGTCGTATCAATCCTTTAAATGAGGGCATTCCTTTCTTCTTTATGATTTTACATGTGAGGACGTTCCTTGATCCAGAACAATTTCAAAATGCATTAAGCCAAGGGCTAGTGTTGGACCTGGGTAGCTCCACTGGCACCCTCATGTGGTTTCGCGCCAGGTTCGTACAGGGGTTCGAGTCTAAAATAACGAAATCTTAGATTGAGTTTACTGAACATACAAGATTAAAAGAAATGAGTATGCATATCAGACTGCATGTGGATACATCCCATGAATGTGTTATATCTATTTGATTGTTGAAATGTGATTATCGAATGTATTGAACTGTTTTGTGAGATATGTATGTGCTTGCTGAGTCTCTACTCATGAGTTATGTTCGTGTTATAGGTACCAAAGGCAAGCACATTTTTGATACTTGATGAGATGCCGACTTGTTGGGCAGGTTTTAGAAGGTAGGAATTGGGAAAACACACTATGCTACGAAACCACTTTGTATATGTAAATATTGTTTTGTTTTACTTTCTTTTAAATTGTTTGGACTTATATTTTATTTTCTTTTCTTTCGATTTACTTTAGAATAATGTCTTTAAGAATGTTTTCCATTAGTCTGTAAATATTCTTTTGGGACTGTAAACCTATAAGTCATGCAAGTTCAACGGCTTGCTAGCATCCTCATTTTAAGTGTTGTTTTTCTGCACAAGTAAGATTTTTAGAAAGCTGTTTTCCACATATCTATGGTTTTAGAAAAGAGTTAGTGACGACATGGTTTTACTTAGAGTAAGTTGGACCTCAAATGGCATTCAAAGTTTCAACAAGTTAAGTTTTCAATAAAAGAAGAAAGTCACTATGATTTTCAGTAAACGAAGTAAGGTTTTCAAAGTAAAAGTCTCAAAGAAAAGCCAAGTCACCACATTTACAAAGGACAACTAACTTTCCTAAAATATTAGGAGAAAATAACCACCAATATAAGCCATGTCAGCTCTTATAATTAACTTGCTCAATTGCCTTTGACTCAGACTACTAATTCCGCTTTGCAAGGCTGCCTCTTTCTCGGAGTCATATGTCTATCTTCTATGCCTCTTTTATGATCTGAGGCTCCATCTAAATATTGACAAAACATTGTCATTCTACTTAAAGCATTAAGTCCCAATGAACCATCAGAGTTAAGATACATGCCCTATTAAAAATAATCCCAAAACACATCCCATTTTGATTGTTTAGATGTAACTATTTGTAAGACTTCATCCCAACTAAGGCCAGAGTCTATTTTTGGAGTATTCATATCTCTACTCTATTTTTATCTGTTGGTACTTGGAACAACTTTGTTTTAAATCAAACAAGCTTCCATATATTTGCATGAATAATTCCAATCCATTTTCTATATTTTTTCTTTTTTTTGGATTTGGCCAACATTTATTCCAACATAATCAGCCAACAGACACAAAATATAACTAAAGCCCCAATTCAAAATGAAATCACAAAATCTGAAGCATGCATCATGTAATCAAAGAAAGTAGAACTATTTCATTCAATTTTGGCTCAAGGGTATATCTCATAAACCACATCACTACCCAATTCAAAATTTAGCCTAACAGTTAAGAAAAAGTGTTCAATTATGCCCGAATTGTATTAGACACCAAAACCTGCAAGTGATGCCAAGAAACCATTTTAGCATAGAAAATAGGAAAACACATAGCAAGCCCAAAGAAAACATAGAAAACAAACTGAATCAACACCAACAGCTATGAATCAACATATAGTCCAAATTCAAAATGAAACCGCAAAATCTGATGAATACATCATGCAAACAAAGAAAGCATAGTAGTATTTCGTTCAATCTTTGCTTAGGGGTATAGCTCATAAGCCTCATAATTGCTAAACCCAAAATTCAGCCTGACAGTTAAGAAAAAGTGTTCAAATATGTCTGAATAGTATAAAATAGCAAAACCCACAATTGGTGCCAAGAAACCAGCACCATTTTGATCAATTTTGGCTCAGTGGTATAGCTCATAATCTTCATCACTGTCAAACCCAAAACTCTTCCTAAAAGTTAAGAAAATGTGTTCAAATACGTCTAAGTATTATCATATAGCAAAATCTAAAATTAGTACCAAAAAACCAGCACCATTTCGATGAATTTTGGATCAGGGGTATAGCTTATAAATCGTATCATTGACAAACCCAAAATTTAGCCTAAAAGTTAAGAAAAAGAGATCAAATATGTCCGAATAATAACATATAGCAACACTTACAAATGGTTCCAAGAAACCAGTACCATATTGATCAATTTTGGCTAAAGAAATACGAAACCACAGACCAAACATAGAAAACAAACTGAATAAACACCAGCAGCTATTATGACAGACTGCCCCTTCAAAACATGCATAAATACATGGACATTTTTAAAAGGGCGATCATCACTTAATTGGACATACTTTAAAAAGGAGGAATTTTTTTTTTAATTTTTTTTTTATAAAACGTTAGTGATTCATTATTAATTAAAAACTTAGTTCATTTAAATTCCTTTTTAAAAAAAAATGAAAAAAAAAGAAACAGTTTTTATTTTTCTCTTTCTATAAAAATTTTACTTATTTTAAAAACTACCATTTTATGTCCCTTCATTATTATAACATAGTGCAAAATACTATATAAAGTATTTAATAGCAAGTTCATCATAGAAATTAAATAAAACAAACATAATTAAAAAATTTCAAATTATTTATTTGGATCGTCCCCATATGCTTTCAGCTTTTTTTCAACCTCCTGGATCCACGACCTCTTATATATCAGATGCTTTTTCTTTACCTTTACCTACAACACAATATATAACTTTTTGTGAGCTACATGCTCAGTAAGTGAAACTGAAAATCTCACAAAACATTTTCCTTTTGCAAAACATACATACTGTACTGCATAACTCATAATCATCATCATAACATAAACTGTTAACGTGTGCACATAACTGTCCAGTACCGAAGGGAGCGACCCTCCAGGAACCGAACCATAACATACATAAGCCACTATTGGGTCAAAACCCAGACAACAAATCATAACATAACATGGTCAGCAGTACCATAATACTTCAAAATAACATATACTGATTTTGTAAAACCGTAATTTTCATAAAAACATAAAGGTACATATTATTGTGTTGTAGGTGAGAATTTCACTTACCTCTTATCTTGCAATATATATTAGCCCGTAATGGCACCGTCACCTCTAAAGATTGCATAAACTATATGCTCAAATTAAATTAGATTCACGTTAATTTCTTAAAATTCTACTTTTTACACATATTGTAAATTTTTACTTTTATCGAGTTTATATCGTAATTTTTAAAAGTAATGATCATAACATCATGAGAACTTATTTTATATCATATTTTCATTCATGTACCCTCTAGTTTCAGATTCACAGCATTTGGCTCCTTATTTTAATAAATTTATATTTTTGGCCCGAAATCAAATTTTCTTTCATCTAGGCCCTTAAAGTCACTAAATTTATTTATTTTTTAATAAAAAATTTTACTTACTGGCCAAGATGTTTTTTTACTGTTTTATAAAAATATCAGATCCTTAAATTTACATTATGGCCAAATTTTTTGAATACTTTGCAAATGAGCCCCTTAACTTATATTATTGGATTTTAGACATTTTTCTTTTTCATACATCCATAAATTTTTCCCTAATTTTTCCAAAATCAAAAGCTTGTCTTAAATAACATATTTACCAACCCTTGTGACTAATCATAATTTTAAACCCTCTTTTGATATTTTCTTTTCACTTTAGTCCTTAAACCAAAATTTTACTAACATTAAGCTTATGTTAGTGGGATTAACTTGCTAAATATGTAATTAAAATTTTTAGAGGGTTAGGGTTTGATTAGTAGTATTTACAGAGGCAAACAAATTACTAAATTACCCGTAAACAAATTTTATTGCAATTTAAACCAAATTGCTTTACCTTGTTGTTTTTTGTTTTCACAAGATTTGTTAACTAAACTTTAGAGATTTGTTTCTCTTAATTTACAAATCATTTTGGGACATAATTTA
>WUAT03372181.1:0-10359 GCA_010015005.3 Ulmus americana
TATAATTGTTTAAATAAAAAAAAATTAGTTAATTTTGATATAAGATTTATTTTTCCAAAAAAATCTAAATATGAAATATCACTGTGACATTATTCATGCCTTAAAAACTAACTATATATTTATAAAAAATTGTAATTCTCAACATACTCAAATGTCATTACCTGTTATTTTATATAACAATTTTAAATGTTATCGAGTTCAACGTATTAAAGTGTTAATTAGTCTAGTATTAAATCAATTGATATCAATAATCAGATGATCTAAAACATCTCTAATACATTGCTAAATAACTATAACAATTTTATATTTTGCAATAAGATGAAGACAAAAAATATTCTCCAATGCAATGCTAAAATATGTGGCATATTTGTAATATATTATATTTGAAGGTAAATTTGTTCTCAAGTATAACATATTGTAAATATGACACAATAATAAATACACTATATTTAATTATTAAAATACTAATAATTAACAATTTTTAATATTTAAATTAATTTAATTATTAATGATTATTAATATAATGAGTCTAAATTATTCTTTTTATATGTTTATTTATATTTTTTGTGCTCCAATAATAATCTTTAATGCATTAATTAAATTTTTAATTTTTAATATTTTAATCTAAAATACCATTTTAAATAACATATGTGCATTGAAGCACAATATTATAATATTATGACAATTATAATATTTTATTATTTTTATGTTAAATTTAAAAATAACATTAGTATATGCACACGAGACAGTGGGAGATAAATGTTGAGATACAAACAATTGTAAATATGCCATTAATCACTCAACATTAATTTTTTTTTTTTTAATGTACTATACTAAATAGGCACACTAGCTCTCGTTTCGTAGTTCCTCTTTTTGCCAAAGGATAGGGAACCAATATTTTAAAACCCCACGAAAGAGCTTCAACTTCTAAAAGGGCTTCATAGCACCTTAATCAAGAATCTAGGCCCGCCATGTGTTTGTGCAGGGAAGGTGGTTATTGAGCCTTACTAGACAATGGTCAACGGTGGTAGGGTTTGTCAAACCAAATGCATTTTAATTTACTTATCTAAGACGTTGCCCCATTTTTTTTTTTTTTTTTTTATGAATGTGTGCATAAGAGACGAAATTTAACTTATTTTTTAATATATTATTTTCTAATTCCTTAAAATTTATCTATAAAACAGTTTTGTAATTTAAATTTTTATTTAATAGATATGTAACTTTTTGTACTAGTTATAAATTTTGATAAAAATTATATTATAATTAATATAAAATTTATTATATCTCCTAAACAAACACTCAGAATATAACAAAATTTTATAGAGAGATATTCGTAAGACATTAGACAACACCATACTAAAAAATTATCGAAAAATATGATGTGGTTGAAAAATTATTGATAATATACCTACCGATAGAATGAAAAAAAAAAAAAATCCTACTATACAAGAACCTTATATATATTTATATATGAAAGAAAGAAAAAAAAGTCCAAAAGTATGCATGGAAATTGTCTACCCTGTGCAAGGAGGTTCAGTGCTGTGCTCGTCACACTTCCTACTACCTATCACCTTGAGCACCTTCCTGCATATGCCAACTAACAGAGTTATTTTAGTTAGGGGAATTTATATATATACAAATTTTGATTTGTTATTTAAAACAAGGAACTTAGTTGAAGTGTCACAAACCTGTGTACTTTCTGTTTGCTATCTCTAGCAGTGAGTGGATGATGAACTTCAGATCCATTACTATCCAATGCTGGTTGTGATATCTCTAGTCCTTCCTCTTTAATAATTGACAGGTATCTGCATATATATAAGTCATGTTTAATTGGTATATATATCGAGATTTGTATATAGAAATGAATTAGAAACCTTTTCAGTCATATAACATGATATATATACATATGTGTGTGTGTGTATAATATCGACCTTTCAACATGGAAATTTTCAACTCCAAGGTCTTCATCCCAGAGGAAAATGTAACCATACTCTGAAACAATATCTGGATGCATGAAACGCTTCGCGAACCACCTGATTTACATTATATAAAGATTATTGAAAAATAAAAAAGAAATTAAGGAGCAATAATTAATTAATTGACAATTTCATAAAACTTTGAAATATATATATTTCTCCCGCTTATCTCCACTCATCCTCATCAATTGGACTAGCACAAATTGGCCTTGAAATCAATTTTTTACAAAATAGATCTTGATAAAAAAAAAAAAATCGTAATTATGGAACGATCAAGTATTGAAAATTGTAGGAAACTTTGAAATAGATTTTTCTAAAAATAGACCTTGATAAGTAGAGAGCAATTGAGTATTGAAAATTATACGAAACAAAACATTGATATCGGTTTTTACAAAATAGATCTTGATAAATAAATGCAATTATAAAGCAATTAAGTATTGAAAATTGCATGAAACTTTGATATCAATTTTTACAATATAGGCCTTGCATTTATCTTAATAGTAAATTGGACCTTATATTTAATTTTAGTTGCTAAGTCAAGCTTTTATTGATGAAAAATATCAAAACTATCCTTAAAAATTCGAATCAACATTTTTCTTTTTTTATTATTTTTTTTTCCGACCACCTTGCAAAACAAAAATGCTTTCTTTCCTCCATTTTGTTACATTTGAAAAAAAGAAAAAGAAAATCCAGATTCTTTTGAATTTCATTTATCGAATTTAGAATTTAATTCAAGCTTTTAAGGGTATTTTTATCATTTTTTTATGATGAACAAATAACTTTCTCCGTATCCAATCCATTATTATTATTATTATGATAAATGTAAAATACGTTTTCGAAAATTAATATTAACAAGGTCTCGTGCAAAATTCCCTAAAATCCACTCTTCATGTAAAAAAAATAAATAAAAAACTATTTTACCACTTAGTTTGGTTCATGACAGAAATATGTATGGCGCCACCACTCCATTCTAAATCCTTCCAAGCATTCACATTCCCATCGTAATGAAAAAGCATCACAACAAAATTGCTCGAGAGAAACTGTGGAGTTAATAGGAAAAGAATAAAGAGTTTTAGACCCCCCAATAAATAAATAAATAAATAATTAAAGAAACAAGAATTTGAAGAGGACATATTGAAGATGTTAGGCTTCTCACCTTCTTTACAATTTTATTGACACTTTCCTTTTGCTTTATTCCAACTGCCATAGCCAGCAAGTTTGTTGAGAACTTCGGACTCTAAACAAAACAATTAGCAAATAAATATAATATAAATATATATATATCTCATTCGAGTCAAAGAACAAAAATTTGACCAACCTTTCGATTTCTGGGTCCCCATAATGGTTGCATTAGAAAGTCAGAAGTGTTGGAGATAATCCCTTTTGGCAGTTCTTCAAGTTCCCTAGACTTGCATTGGATCTAGATATATATATAAATAATTAAATATTTATATATAGTGTTTAATTATCACAAATATAAAACTAAGTTAATCACATTCAAGAGAGCAAAGAACAAACCTCGCAGCTGGAGCACTTTGTTGTTTCCGTTGTAGTATTGATCACTCTCGTCGTTAAAAATCTCTGTGTACCCAAAACAAGACGTTTAATACAAAAACAATCTATGGAATTTATAAACATATATATTGTGTTATATTCATTATATATAAAAAAGATGTATGTATTACCACTTTATATTCTAGGATTAACAATCCACTTCCTATAAAGAAAGTGGCAGAAAGCATAAGCATGGCGGAAAAGAAAGCGCAATGGAATGACCTCTCCTTTTTTTCTCCCATCTTTGTACAGCTCTGAAAGATAAAATAGTGTAAGGATTTCTCAAAGGAAGAATAGAAACAAAGGCAAAAAGGAGAACATATATATATATATATATAAACCAGAGAATTAGAGAGAGAGAGGGACTTACAAAAGTTGATTTCTTCATCGTATGAGAAAAACGTTTAAGAAATCATAGAAAGTGTGAAACCTATTGACGTGTGCCTAATTTATAATATATATATATATATAATATTTAGTGCACATGAGAAGCACAAAGTATGGGTAACTTTCAACTACAAAAAGTTGGTATCGAAACGGATGGCTCAAGTATTGGGAGTTTCAAACAAATAAGAGTTGCTTGCAAATAAGACTAATGTTTTTTCTTCACGCGATATAAGGCATTGGGAAGATCTTAAAGAAAGAAAGAAAAAAAAAAAGGATAAAAAAAAAAAAAAATTAACATTTTAGTCCTTTTAGTTTTTAAAAATATATTTAAATAATCTTATCATATTGTAAATCACTATCAGAATTCTGAATTATTAAAAAATACATTAACAATATTCTGGGACATATAAAATGACAAAATTACTCTTAATTTATAAATTAAACATATTTTTTTGTTTATTATTTTAATTTATAAATATCTAACACACTAAAAGCATCGATATTGTTTTGGATTCTTTGGAAAGGTATTTAAAAATTAGAATAATAAATAGATATGTTTCTTTCACATGTTCCAAAATACTGACAGTAATTTACGAAAAAACAAAATTATTCACATATATATTTTTTAAACTAAAAGAACTAAAATGTCAACATTCCAAAATAAAAAGACGGCAATAAGCGCGTTACGTTTCCAATAAACAGTCTCATATGGTGGCGACAAGTTTGGGTGCGGTGGCTATTTGGCTAAGTGGAAAAATACCTATATAAAAATAAAAATAAAAGGGAAAAAAAAAAAAACCTTGGTGACCACTATATTGCGTGTACAGTACCAATTTGGCACGAGGAATCAAGATGGTGACTTGGAGACTTTTAGAAAAAAAATTAGTCATTAGTACTGGTCATTCTGTCATTTTTTTTTACAGACATAATGGCTCTTTATGATGTACTTTTCCCAATAATCTCCGATTTGTCATAATCTTTATTTGTAATGGCTAAATTGATACTGTATGCACAATATAGTGGCCAAAGAGGCAATTACCCCTAAAAAAATTAATAATTGACCGCAATTGCCCTAACCTGGGCCTGGACTGGCACTTTTGCCCCAACGTTTCATGTTAGTTGCACAAATTGCTACTGGGATGAATCTGCGTTTAATAAAGAGCAGTTTAACACTTTCATAGTTAATAGAAACCTACAACCATCGACATAAAAAAAAAAAAAAAAAAGCCATCACCACCCGAACCAAACAATCAAAAAAATAAAATAAAAAGAAGGAAAGAAATAAAAAAAAGAATAAAAATGCATATTGTAATTTTAATTTTATTGAATTATTTATTCTATTTTATTAAATTGCAAACACAATCTTATTATTTTATAAAATTTTGCTAAATTTCCTGTTAACTATGACAATTATTAAATTGTCTTTCTTATCAAGGGCAAATTCGTCTCAGGAGTAACTAATTTGAAACGTTAGAGCAAAAATGCTCGTAAAATTAAGTTGAAGGCAAAAGTGCCAATACAAGCCTAGATTAGGGCCAAATGCTGAAAACAAAATAAAAAATAAAAAACCATTGAATGACATTGAGACTAAATGTAAATTTAGAAAATATGAATTTACAAATTTATAGCAATATATAATAAAGATAAAGAAAAATTAAAATATTGTTGAAATCTTGTCCAATCATATAAATTTGAAATATTAAACTCTTGATGATTTTTAACTGCGTTATTGTATTGTATTGTATCATTATCATTAATTTTTTTATTAAAAAAAAAAGTCAGAAAAGAAAAGGCTAGAGCATGAACATGTATCCGATTATGGAGCTATGGCTACTCTTTACAATTATAGAAAACTCAGAAGTGAGCATTGTGTTTCCGACCAAAGTTTGACTAGAAATTTCATTCAAAAAAAAAAGTTTGACTAGAAATTAAGGTTAATGGTTTATTTTAGGGATAATTGCATTTTGGTACCCTCTAGTTATCGTAAATAGCAGAAATAGACGCGTGTTTTGAAAAATACCAAAAAGGTACCTTCTAATTGTCCTAAATTGTTTTTTGGTACCCTGCCCCCATCAATTTTTTTTAATAATACCGAAATTACCCCTGTATTTTTTTTTCTTTTCCCTTTTTCTTTTATTCTTTTTCCTTTTCCTTTTCCTTTTTCTTTTTCTTTTCTTCTTTTTCCGATGTTGAGCAACTCTTTCAATTCGTCTTCTTCCCCAAACAAGCGCCTGAAAACCCTAGCAGGAACTTCGATCCTGAGCTCCAATTTCAAATCCAAATCCAAAATGGAAGACTATTCCGGTCAACAGAAAGCAGAAATGAACCAATTGTTGGTGGATAATTCAACTTCTCGGAGCTGCGCAATTTGCTTTCGGGAAGATGGAAGAGTAATCAGAGGCGAAATCGATTGCTGTGACCATTACTTTTGCTTCTTATGTATTATGGAATGGGCCAAGACCGAGTCGCGTTGCCCAATTTACAGACAAAGGTTCAGCACCATTCGCGGACCGCCGAACGATAGGGCTTTTGTCGGCGAACGAGTCATTAAGGTCCCTGTTCGTGACCAGGTAACCGAAAATTTTGGGATTTTCTTATTGTAATTTAGAGATGGTTTGAGTTTTCCTTCAAAATTTTGAGCTTCATCGTTGTGATTAGGGTAACTTATGAATTTTGTAGCATTGTTAAAGTAGTATAATATAAAACCCATGTTTGAAAATTCTTGCAATTGATATCCTTTTGCTTATTCTGATCAGAAATGGGGTTTTGATTACTGTTCTAAATCATTTTCAATTGTAGGCTTTGATCCATTTTGAGAACCCAACTGGGAATTTTGATCCTTATGGAGATGTCTATTGTACTGTGTGCCATTGCAAGACGGATGACAATCTTCTTCTACTTTGTGATCTTTGCGATTTAGCTTCTCATACATACTGTGTTGGACTTGGTGTTAATGTGCCAGAAGGAGATTGGTTTTGCCACGATTGTTCCATCTCTAGGGATGAACATGCTCGTAATGAAGTAAGTACTGAAGATGATGAACAAAATACAACAAATCCGTCTCTGCTAAATGCTATTGTACAAGAATCATCCAGTCAGGTGGTTGAAAGAAGACCAACACGAGCCATTTCAGGTTCAAAAAGACCCTACCCTGCTGGGGTTCGTGATGGGGTAAATAGTTCAAAAAAAGAACGAACTGCTGGTCCAACTGCAACAAAATCTTTAAGTGTTTCCAGGCAATTGACTGAATCGGGTGCAAGAACGTTGGACCGTTGTCGCAGTGTGCACAGTCACATACGAGTATTGCGTGCAAATTGGAATGCCTATCGAAGTGGTTCATTGAGCTTCTCGTCTTCTACAAGCTCCCAGCAGTGTAGGAACCAAGATGGTTGTGGCTCACAGGATACTGAAAAGGCATGGAAAATGATGGAAATTGCAAAATCAAAGGCACGTAAAAAAACCAGCAGTGTTTGTCTCTCCAAACCGCCTCATAGCAAAGCAAGTGCTTCAAAAGAAAGAACAAATGTGAATTCAAATCATATGGTAAAATGTCGACTATTTGGAGCCAGGGATTTAGGAAGAGCTAAAATGGAGAATTCCACCGAAAATTCTTCTTCCGGGAAGGGAATAAAAAATCAGCAGGGTCCAGAATCGGAAAAGCAAAATCAGAGCAGGGTTATTAGGGAGGAGGTAGCAGGATGTAGTACAAGTCTTTCAGAAACATACTCACCTAGAGTATCAAAGTCATCATTTCCCAGCAATGTCCTCTCTAGCAGCAAAAATATCGGTACATGTCATGTGAAAAAGTCGAAGTTTGTTCAAGCAAATGTAAATCAAGCTTCATCAAATGTCACTAGGGAGCAAAATTTGTCTGCTTGTTCCATAAGGCCAAGAAACTCCGATTCTGTTGTGGCCAAACCGGAGCCTTTTACATCTTACTCGAATGTTGGTGTACCTAAACGAAATTGTAGATTGGATGGTGGCCGCGCTGAAAGCAAGGGGAGAAAAGATGATGATGCTAAAAGTGAGATCCAGACTCTTGTCAAGTTCAACTTGAAGCTTCTAAGCAAGAACACACGATTAGGTATAATCTTTATGCTTGAACTTAGTTGATAATTGGATTTTATGTTCAATTATGATCTGGTATACATTTGCCTCTTTTGTATAATGTTTGTTTAAAAGGATTATCATTTCTAGAGAAAAGCTAATTGCTACAAAAACTGTTGATTGTGCAGAAGTTGCTTCATTCAAGGAAATTGCAAGACTTTCCACGCATACCATTTTGGCTGCATGTGGTCTCGACCACCGTAAGCCAGTGGTCTACAACTTCCCAAGCTTAGAATGTTCCCATACTGAAGCCAATCTTTCTGAGCAGCTACCCAAGTCCAATCTGATGCCCAATTCTTGCCGGCAATGCTTTCATAGTTTTGTAAAAAATGTTGTAAGTTCCATTATGTTTGATAAGGTAAGTTGTGCAAAATCAACTTAAAGGGTTTATTTTGCTTAGCTAGATTATCGTTGAAAAGGGTTTCTGAACCATTATAAATTTTTATTGGTGAATTGTTGTTTCATTCATGTTGGTTTTATAGTGAATAAATAAGAAGATATATTGGTAAAAAAAGAATGTATTTTTACAAGGAAGATAATAAGAAGATATATATTGATCAAATTTCCAAAACTGCAAGCATTAGAACACCAAAAGCAACTATTTTCCAGAGTTTTATTTTATTCAAAATTACAGCACAAAAAGACCCAAACTTTCACAATTCAAACTATCTTCTTCTTCTAGCCCTATGTTCATATTTATTACATCAACAGGAAGTCAACTTAGATGTTAAAACCGGCATGAAGTCCCAAGTCTAATTTTCTGTCTCATCTCAATGGTAGCAAATCTTCGAGTTACAAAGGCAGGGTGCAGAAGCTCCTTGAACTTCTCAATAAAGATTACCCACTCTTCCTTGTTCATATCAGAAAGCTTCACAAAGCTCTTGGTAGTCGAAAGCTGCTCATTTGCACTTCTTCTTTTGCCCAAGCCAGACTCATTCAGAGACATGGATGACATTGAAGCATTACTATCCCAATTTGACCAATCACTCGTTTTTTCTTTCTTGATTGGCTTCTCATCAGAATCAGCTCCATCGTCTTCCAGATCTTCATCTAGCTTAGAGAGCAAGAGTCGACCATTTTCGCCTTTGGAATTGTAGCGAAACAAAGTTTGGTTCAAGAAATTATTTGACATAGGAAGAACAACTCTTGTAGCTTCGCTTTCTATATCAAAGAGAAACTCTTCATCTAATCTTTCAGGTTCAGACACTGACAGGTTCCAATCGGCTGCTATGATCTTCCTTGCCTCGAGACAAACACGCTCGAGCTCACTTGGCTGGTCCTCTCGGTTAAGGAACTCTCTACTCATCATCACACCAATCTCGGCAAGACAGAGTCCAAAAGCAGCGGCTTCCTTGAGAAACACAGTGCAAAGGACCAAAACTTGAAGGCATGCCTCTCGGATCATTGGCAATTCCATCCGTAACATCTCGGAATCATGAATTGGATCGAGCCTTTTGATATACTCGAGTTCCTCCTCAGAGAAAGGAACTGATGCCTGAGGCCAGTGTATCCATTCAAAATATGGATCATCCAAGCTCTCCGGCAAGCATAGGCCATGATCAATTGGAATGAGCTCTACCTGATCAAACCTCCCAATTCCATCAAGCTTTCTAACCAGAAGGTTACCGGAATGTCTATCTGTGTTAAAGATCCTAATATCTAAAATCCCTATTCTATGAACAGCTGTAACGGGAAAGCTTGAAGCACCGTAGTCTCCCGCATCAAAATCATGAGGAATGAACTTCTGCAGAGAGGCAATCTTGCTAATCTTTTTCTTATTCGACATATTGCTTCCGTTGACCCCATCGTTTACATTGAAGATTGAGTGAGTAACCTTCACAAGAAGAGTTGGAGGCACATTGGCAAAGTTATCATGATCCAAAAGGTAGGCTGCAACCTCTCTAAACCCGGTTTCCCCAACTCGGACCGAATGTTTCAGGCCTGGCTGTCCAAGAGCTTTGCCTACAAAGCCTTTAGGATTGTTCGGTGCAAAGGGCTCCTCGTCTGTTGGCTTCACAATGGCAATACTCTCACCTTTGCTGTTCCTGAAAAAGTACCCACCTCCAAGCCCGCTTTGAACAGGGATTGGATCAACACCATTCTTCATAGCATCTACAATGTCCTTTACAAGTTCACTACCTCTAAGCAAGCGATTACCTACTAATATTTCTATCGGATCACTCTGATCCTTCTGCTGAGGATTGTTCCCGGTGGGAGAGAGACAAGGAGTTGACGAGCTTCTCTGCATAACATTTCTAGTAAGAAGCAATGGAGAATCAGTTCGAATCGCACTAAGATCGCTGTTTAACACAAGAGCCCCAAATGTCAAAGAGCT
>WUAT03372292.1:0-10358 GCA_010015005.3 Ulmus americana
AAAATATTACCTCCCTCCACTACCTTTTTAATAAAATATTACCTCACGCCACCACCTTCTTAATAAAATATTACCTATCTCAACCACCTTCTTAAGAAAATATTCCTTATTTCTATTATATTATTATTAAATTCTGCGGACCCTACCAATCTTATTTACAATACTCTGAATCAAACAAAACTATTATTTACAATACCCTATTTACAATGCTGCAGAATACTGAACTAAACAGGTCTATATGTTTAGAGTGTTTTGGGAAGAAAAAAATATCATAAAACACTTAAAAACCGACTTAGAAACAAGTTATGGCATGTTTAGGACCCCCAATCCACAACCCAATGCCATGGCATTACCTTATGGGCGCTACAGCACTCGAAATAGCTTGGAAAGCACGCATGGGACAAAATTCGGGTACTGCGGCATTGAATCCCTGTTTTTAAATTTAAGATGCACGATTTAGGCCTGGATGTTCATAAAAATTGCAGCTTTTTCTCTTAGATTTACAAGGCCGCCAAGATCACTTCTTTTGGACTTTACATGGATAAGTTATGGCAAAAATACTAAGACATATTCCAAGTCAAACTTCTTCAAAATTGTTGAATTTAGACTTTTTTTTTCCTTCTTTTGAACTTCTACGACCTAAAAATACACAAAAAACAACATTTGCAAAATAATAAAGCATAAATATTACATTTAAACTTTATATATTCATAATTGCTAATGATAAATCGCTATTTTAAGTATGGTTTCAAACATTTATTAAACAGGAAGATCGTCAGAGAAGTGGACCACCTGTCAGAATATAAGGTTAATTTCGGGAATACAAGTAGGAGAGATTTCTAGTGCAAATAGAAGGCCTACATGGAATTATGCTTAGCATTTTAAAAAATGAGGGCCTACAAGGCATTTTCTACAAGCTTAGCATTGTGAAGACTTGGTTGGCTAGCTCATCCAAAAATTCATGGCCAAGAGACTATAAACAAGACTATTAGGTATTGGGATTGTTAATCCTAATCTCTTGTTTGTTGCTAATTTATCCTCTAGACTAGTTGTCCTCTATCCCCAAAATAATACTACAAATAAGGGATTATTTATTCTTTTTAAAAGGTGAGTCTACAAGTCCTTGATGCGGGGAAAAAAGAGATAGCATTGCTTTCGCAAACTACTGTTTATTCTTTTATTTTTTTTTAATTGCTATTTTTGTTTTCTTTATAATTGATGATATTTAAAGAAAACACATCTTTCTTAATATTTTGTATTTGTTTTCTTTTTAATTGATGATATTTCGTTTTCGTTCCTTTTTTTTTTTTTTGGATTGTTATATTTTTAATAATTACAAATTTAATAAACCTTTCGGTAAAAAAAAAAAAATTTCCAATAAAACTTTTATAGAAAATGTGATATAACTAAAATTTAATATAAAAAAAATATGTTTGAATATTTTTTTCTCTTTATTTTTGTTTTTATTTGATTAATTTTAGTTATGTTATAAGCTAATAATTTTTCATTTCTAAAATTTATATTCTTTATGTTACATATTTGAGAACAAAGACGTATTTATATTACATTATTAAATTAAATTTGACTTATAGTTAGAATAAATTAAATTATTTTTTTTTTATTTTTAATTCTATAAAATTAAAAAATATATAGTCCAATTCGACGTTGCACTAAATATTAGATTATATTTCTAGAGATTTAATTCGATAGTATACTAAACATGACATAACATTTAACATAATATACTCCAGTTCAATCTTCTATGTTGATCTCAGTCCTATCCCACATTCCAATAGAACGACCACTCGAGAAACCCTTTTACCTTAGCCTGTGGAGTAGAAGTTGTTGTCCCAATAGAACGGGGACATCTTACCTTTATGAGTAGAGAATTTTGACGAAGCCAATAATCAAACTCTCTTAGCATTTGAAACTAACCTAGATAACAAGTCTCAACTCAGTGGAATAATAGAAATTCAAGTATTGCAATTTTTTTTTGGAAAGGCCTCGTTCATTTCCAAGTATAGGAATATATATATATATATATATCCATGAGAAATCTCATTCAATTAGATATAATAGATGAAAAAAAATAAAATACCAAAAGAACTTAACTACTGAGATGTATATCCAAAATACTAAATATGGGGTCTAATGATTATTTTTATTTTATAAATATGTCATTTTAAATATTAAAGAATTTTGAAATAAATTGGTCAACTCTAGGTTGACTTAGAGTACTTGGGTCTGGGAGTCATTTTGACAAATAAGAGGTACTTTTTGTTAGATTAAAAAATGCAAGGTATGTTTTGAATAATTGAAAAAGTAAAAGTACCAAATTGTAATTATCTCTTTATTTTATTTCGGCATTTGTTGTCGGGTTGTGAGTTAATAGAGATCTCTCGTCCTCATCTCATCCCATCTCATATTTGCCGTACCAGTCCCAACTTGCCTTCGCGATCATCTGTTAGCCCTTTTGCTTCCACGAACTTCCAAACCCTCGATTCGATCTCCAATTCAACAAAAGTTGGGGCTTCCCAGCTTTAATTTAGTCCTAATTAGGCTTCAATCTTTTCTCTGTCTCCCTAATTTAGGGTTTCGGTTTTCTTTTCGCCTTGTGATTTTGATTTTGGTGTAATCGGAAATGGCTACGCTTATGGAGGAGATTGTGAAATCGTTGGAGTTGTGGTTGAAGTTGATCAAGAAGCCCCAACCCTACGTTGACCCGACTCTTGATCCGGTGCTTTTGGTGCCCGGAATCGCCGGCTCGATTTTGAAGGCCGTTGATGATGAGAATGGAGTGGAGGAAAGGGTTTGGGTTCGGATTCTTGAAGCTGATTACAAGTTCCGGACTAAGCTTTGGTCTCGATTCGATCCTTCCACTGGTAATTGACTAGCTTTTTGTTGCTAAAAAACCCAAGTAAATTCAACTCTTTTATTTATTTATATTTTTGCTTTTACATATTAGAAATTGAGGACAAATAAAACTCAGTCTTGAAATATAACTGATTAAATTTGTAACTTGGGTTTGGTTGCTTAGAAGTTTTAGCAAAGATGAACTGAGTATTGCCAAGATTGTGGTTCTATTTCTCCTGGGTTGTTTACGGTTTGGGTTTAAATTCATCAAAGTGAGTCAGAATAACTTAGTTCCATCACTTTGTGAATGCTGTGTGGTTCTGTAGAAGTGAAGAAACTTTGTGCATAAATAAGTTCATGGTTTACCCATGCTACCATTTATTTATTTTTTTCAACAAAATGGTTGTTAGATATGCAGTCCACTCGGTACATTGTGGAAAAATATAAACGTAGGTACATTGTACATGTACCTTTGAATCGGTGATGTGATGTCCATAGGGTCATCCTATATGCAATGTTCTTCGACCTTTAGGGCAGTTTTCCATGTTCAACTGTTTAATATTTTCCAGAATATGAAAATTGCAAAATGATTTTGTATGATTTATTGATTTTGTTTGCATTGTCTAATTATTGCCTTGTGGTAATGTTTTGAACTGTGAGTCATATGTATGTGTTATTGCTTTAAAGCTTTCCATGTTAAGTTGGTAAAGTCTGATTCAATTGAATAAAACAGGTAAGACCGTGTCATTAGATACAAAAACAAGAATTGAGGTTCCTGAAGACAGATATGGTCTATATGCAATTGATGTCTTGGACCCCGATATGGTAAGCTATTCTTTTTTATTTATTTATTTCATATTTTTGTTGCCTGTGCACACAGGCGTTTGCTTCTATTCCTATTCCTATTATTATTATTATTATTATTTTTAATTCTTTTTTTGTTTCCTTCTTAATTATAGAATTTGTTAGCCAGAAATATAAGGAAGTGCTGATAAATAGAAGAATAAATATCTAAAAGGCATGTTAATTTTTAAGTAAATAGCGCAAATTTGCGTGGCTGAACAAATTTTGAGATGATGATTGTTGTTATTTCATGTAAATATATTAGTGATAACATTGGTTAGGAGGTCAGAAAAAAAATACACTATGAGGCCCTTGGAGTCTATCCTTTTTTTAAGTAGAAATCTTGGTAGGCAAATTGTTCTTTTTGCATGAAGAACAATTTTCACTAAAGGGGTACAGCCTCAAGAGGACAAGTTGTCCTCCGCAAATGACCAAATATATAAGATCTACCTCCTTTGCAACATCCTTGCACCCTATATGTTTTATTTCCAACCATAATGACCATACCAATGTGAGAATAGCCGCATCCGTACTGATCTGTCTCTCCTCACATTTTGATTTACCCTGAAGCTGAATTGCCTCAACAACGGATTAAGATAACTACAGTAAGAAAATATGCACAACCATTGAATTCATGAAGTACTCCAATTTTAGGAATGCCATTCTACCCCTATAATCACGACCAGGATTCTATTAATTGAAAACAAAACCGTAACGCTTTGGAAGTCTTAGGTGAATCACTCAATTCTTTACCATAGGACCATCTCTCGAAGCAGTATTTCCAGTATGCATGGTGTTTGTGTGTGGCATTATAAGTACCAGTAGGCAGACCAGAAGATCTGAGTTGTCCTGGACTGGACAAATATATAGAGACCGTTGTGGGTCGAGGGAGAGAGTCTCAATCGTTCTTTACTAGGATTACTTATCACTCCACTCACAAACCCAATGGAATATTGTTGACTCTCTTGACAAACTGGTGAAAGCCAGTTGGCTGAATTCCTCCCTCTGCTATTTTATTAGAGTGATAAAAAGATCTAAATCCTTGCTTCTAGGGTCTAAGAACAGATTTTAGGAAGGACTCCAAGTCAATTCAGTTTTGAGGAACTGTGAAATAAGCTCTTGCCAACCTCTAATCCACTATCTAACATCTGTGGGCTTCATAAATTAGATGTTTTAATAATAAAAAATAACGATATGGGTGGATACACATTTGAGCAATAATGTCTGGATCATTGGAGGATATCTTTTTTGTTTTTGTTTTTAGCAACCATATGGCCAGTGGATTGATGCTCAAAGTATGCTCAAAGTCCTCGGAATATGATTCAAAGCAGTGCAATGAACAAGTTTTATCGCATCTTCTTTTTGCAGCTATGTTTTTTAATTTACAATTTTTTTGTTGGCTGGAAAATTTACAATTTCTTGAATACCATTTCAAATAACTATTATTAATATATATAACTGCTATTATATTTAAATTTTAAATGTGAAAATAATTATTATGGGCAATTTAATTATTTTTCCCATCTTGAAGCTTGAGTTGCGAGGACAAAAGCATTATTGATTTCAAATTGTCAAGAAGTTGGGAAGATTGGACTTACAAAAAAAGTTACAAAAACACTTTACAACATTATAATTCTTAGTCGGTAATATTTAGCTTTACTTATTCATGAGAAGAAGAAAAAAAGGAACTTTTTTTTTTCATTGATTATGAATAGGTAATTTGCCAGTCAAATAAACTAGTTTGATTATTATTTTTTGTTGTTGAAGTATTTGATTAAGCTAGTTTCAATACTGATTTGGTATTTACCTTTTTCTTTTCCTCTCAATTATTATATGACCTATTCATTAGTTTCAGTTAACTTGTTCATGCAGATTATTGGACGTGAATGTGTTTATTACTTCCATGATATGATTGTTGAAATGATCAGCTGGGGTTTCCAAGAGGGCACAACTCTTTTTGGATTTGGATATGACTTTCGGCAAAGTAACAGGTATCTACTAGAACTTGTGTACCTAGGATATTGCTCAAAAATTTAATATGCTTGTGGGTTGAGGAAAATTATTCCCCCTTCAAGTGAAAGGAAAAACAAATAAATATTTTAATGTTATATTTTGTGGGCATTCAAAATCATACAATAGTCTTATCGAGTTATTGTACTTATAGAATAAAACTGTTTTCTTATCTGGAATTTGAGGTGAAGTTGCAGCATGACAAGAATTGTCTGTCTTCTTTATAGTTATTGGTATCTTAAGTATTATTCTCTTTGGTGGATGATTGTCCAGGGAGAATACAAGGCGTTGCACTTGCTGATCCTTTGAGAGTTGCTACCATATAAATATCTCAATTCTGATGTATGTGCATTTAATATAGTAGAGGAGTCTAAACTTTGAGAAGCTTATTTTAATAGACAAGAAGATTAATTTTCTGTGTTTTCTTAACTTTGTATTATGCTTAATTTTCTTTATCATGTTAATTGGACATCACGATTTTGTTAAGGTAAAACCTTGAAAGTAACATACTTGAACTATAGCTTATTGCATTATTGCTACAATGTGGTTCTTGAATTATGAGAAGGCGTCAGAAGTATGATGCTGTGGTGCATGTATGATTTTAGGTTGCAGAAAACATTGGATCGCTTCAGTGCCAAACTAGAGTCTGTGTATACTGCTTCAGGCGGAAAAAAGATAAACATCATAAGTCATTCTATGGGAGGTCTTCTTGTGAAATGTTTCATGTCCTTGCACAGTGATGTAAAGTCCCTAATCATTTTTATCCTTACTTCTCTATCTCATATTTTCTCTGTTGTTTGCTACTCAAATTACTCCATTTGAGTTTTACTGGTGTTAATTGTGAAGTTAAGAAAATTGTGCAATTTGTGTTTATTGTTTTACAGGTTTTTGAGAAGTATGTAAAGAATTGGATTGCGATTGCTGCTCCATTTCAAGGTAAGTGATCATGTATAGTTTAAATACAGCAGAATATAATGATGCACCGTCTGTGTTCTGTTTTGTAAAATAATCAAACAAATTGATTTGCGTAAAAAAGCTCTTATTGTTAAATAATATCATCACTTGATTTATGTTAGGAAATTTGGCATCAGTTAACATTTGACTTGATAATTTAGAGAAACTTTTGTGAAGTTCATTTCTAAGGAAATGAATGACTTGAAATAATATTCTTGGTTATTCAAATATACAGCTAGAAACTAGTTAGGGAGCATTTGAAGTACTAGTGCGTGATCGTTAATATGTTGCTATACTGTCCAACAGGTGCCCCTGGGTATGTTTCTTCAACTTTTGTGAACGGAATGTCATTTATTGAAGGGTGGGAGCAGAACTTTTTTATATCAAAATGGAGCTTTCACCAGCTGGTATGGGACTATTTCATTATTTGTTTTTTAAAATACAACTGTTTCTCTCTAGTTTTGTGGCATTTGTAGGATACCTTGAAGTCTCATCTTGGTCTAAGAGCATGATATGTTTCCCACTGATGGAAATTCTTTTACAAATCTCCTCTCCCCCTCTTTCTATTGAGTTTGTTTTTGTAAGTTGCTAGGGGACTATTTCTTCACTGCTGTGTTACTTGTGTAGCATCAGTCATCTACATGACTTAAACTGGATGACTTTAGTTGTGCTCCTGTACTTCAAGAATTCCTCAATTAAGTGGCCTGAAAAGAGCTCTAGCAGAAAAAGGGAAAATGTATCTTTTTGTCCTTGGATGATACCACTTGTGAAAATCCTATGTATTTTTATTCTAATAGATGAATTATTTTAAATAGATCTTCATGCGGCAGTCGCACTTTCTGAGAGATGTTTACCTTTTATGGATAGGCTCTCAAGTACACAGCACAATGTGCACCCTTCCAATACGCATGCACGCGCGCGCGTGTCTGTTTGTCTGTCTTTGTTCATGTGTCTTTAATATCTGAAATCCTTGTGATCTTATTTTTTTTATACAATATTTCAGCTGATTGAGTGCCCGTCGATATACGAATTGATGGCCTGTCTGGATTTTCAATGGGGACATATTCCTCTTCTTCAACTGTGGAGAGAGAGGAATATTGATGGGAACTCTAGTGTAATTTTAGAGTCTTATCCTCCAAGAGAAAGTGTGGAAATTTTCAAGGAAGCTCTCTTGGGCAATACTGTAAGTTATATGCTTTTATTTCAAATTTCCAATTTTGTTTGAGTGTCGTATTATTTAATGTATCCTTAAAAATAGAACTGTTGTTCATTCCAATGTCCTCAAAAGACCTTATTGCTACCATTAGATTTTTCTTCCTTCCTAATATTTCTTTTCTTTTTATTTATTTATTCTTTAATCTGTTGAACATCATTTATGGGTTTTCCTTTTGTCTGTAAGTATGATACAATGGAATTTAACCAGGGTGAAAAAAATGTAGCATTAGAGTTAAATGTTGTTGGATGGCTGTGGATTTTGCACTGTTTTGGCTTATTATGCTCACAGAAAATGTGTTCATGATTCCAGCTGGTTCATGATGGTGAGGATATTCCCCTGCCCTTTAACTTGAATATCTTGAAGTGGGCTAATGAAACACGCAAAGTTCTTTCTCAAGCAAAAGTTCCTTCTGGAGTTAAATTCTACAATATATATGGGACCAATCTCGCTACACCTCATAGTGTTTGGTATGATCTCCTCTAAGTCTGTAGTGTTGCATGCTCATTTCTGCTTCTCCAAATTATTGTTTTTAAATTTAAATTTATTATAACATAGAACCTTCTGAGGAAGATTTCTCTCCTCAAAATATCATTAAGCTCTGTTCATGTAATCTCTAATTCTATTCTGCTATGCAGCTATGGAAGTGAGAAAACACCTGTCACAGATCTTCAAGAACTTCGATTTTGCCAGGTGGACATTTATATCCTCCATGTATTTGTGTATGCAGTAATACTTTTGTTTTGTGATCTCACATTTTTAGCTCTAAGAAATTACTTGATGAAGTGCATCGATAATTAATTTTAATTAATCTTTTTTGGTCAAGTTTTAATTTTTAATCTGTTTGTATTAATCAGCCTACATACGTGTGCGTCGATGGTGATGGGACAGTTCCATCGGAATCAGCTAAGGTTTTCTCGTGCTCCTCAGTCCAGCTTTAATTCAATGCTTCAAAATAACTACACTGCTATTGTCTATCGGCTATCCCATTGTTTAGTAGTTGATCTTTTATCATACCATAGGAAAAAATAAAATATTATATTACCTTTCAATGTCTAGTGAGAGAATTCATGTTCTTTTGATACTTGTGCAATTAGGAGTGTATGTTGGATTGTTTGCGAAGGCTATTTATATGATCTAGAAGTGGATGTATATTCAATCTGAAAGAACTATATAGTTTCACTCTTGGGTAATTTAGGGATGATAAATGCAGAGGACAACAAAAATAGAACCAAGAACAATTACAATTTGTAGGGTTTTTTATTTTTTTTATTTTTCAAGGGAACAACTTAAAACTATCTGTCTAATAAATTCTCAAAAGCGGACGAAGTAATATTGACCTTGTTTTAGCTTCTTTAATGTAATGAAATGACAGATTTAATGTAGGTACTAGTAAGAAAGAGTTTTATCCTTGAGTAATTTTGATAAAGTTCCATATGGTGGTTTTAGTAACTGGGTTTATAAGAACTATACCATGAAAAGTTATAAAATGGTGAAGAGTACAGTGTTTTTCTCTTGATAAATGTGTACTATTACTTGCTGCTATTTTCCTGATTCTTGTTCGGATCTGACAATTGCTTTTGAAGTTGTACCTTATTTTTAGCTGGAACTTTCTAATGAAATTTTTAAATCTCTCCAGGCTGATGGGCTCAATGCAGAAGCTAGGGTCGGAGTCCCTGGTGAGCATCGAGGAATCCTTAGTGACCATCATGTATTCCGGATTCTCAAGCACTGGCTGAGGGCGGATCATGATCCTTTCTACAACCCAGTAAATGATTATGTGATTCTACCAACAATATTTGAACTGGAAAAGCACAAAGAGAAAGGCTTACAAGTAACATCGCTTAAAGAGGAGTGGGAAATCATCTCCGAGAACCCAGACTACGAAGACGATGAGGCTGATCAAAAGCCATTGGTTGGCTCCATTTCTGTTTCTCATAATGGTGGCAATCAATCTTCACGCGCCGAAGCTCGTGCAACTGTTGTCCTTCACCCTCAGAAGGACGGAAAGCAACATGTTGAATTGAACGCTGTAAGTGTGTCAGTCGATGCCTGATTTGTTCCCAATTGAAGTTTCAGTGTGTTCGGGAATTTTTTTAAAAAAAAAAAAAAAGAAAGAAAACTTTGTTCTATAATAGTCAGTTTATGTGGTCTAAATCTGCCAATGCAATTGAGATCATCTAAAATGTGCTCGTGATATGGTGATGGTTTCACCTGTCCTACTCCATAACCATTGTATATACCGCTGTAATATGTACATATACCTATGATTATGCATTTAATTTATGTAATGTTCTCCTGTATTTGATTTCAATTACGAATAAAGGAAAAGAAAATGTCGCCGTGATTGTCGGTGTCGTTTTATATCTCTGTTGGTTCGTCAAACCGAGCCTTAAGCTTATTAATTTTGCACTGTCTTATCTCTTGACAAGAAATTAGGTGCAATTAGACTTGTTAAATAGGGTGTTGGATCGTAGAACATGAC
>WUAT03372403.1:0-10358 GCA_010015005.3 Ulmus americana
CCTCATTCTCATTCTTTTTCCTTATAACTTTAGAAGGATTGAAAATTCACCCTATTTTGTGAGTCCGAGAAAAATAACTCTCATTTCCTCTCCTCTTTTTCCCTTTATCTTTTCCTCCAACTAAACAAGCTCTTAGTCCCATCATATTTTCTTCGAATCTGAAAATTTCAGCATAAGTGGATTAGTAGTTTTCGCTATTAGAAAATTATCCCATTTGGGCACCAACACTCTCTTAGTATTTCAAAGTATATATATATATATATATATATATAGTTTGTATACCTCATATAATTGTATTGTTGCGTGGTTTTATCATATTTTTATATTTTTTACTCCCTTTTGGAACACATGTATGTATTAGTTTTTGTTTTGTTATTGTCCTAATAAGAGAGGTGCTTCTTAGAAGAGAAATTCTGTCCAGCCAGAATTTAATGACTATTCTTAATTCAAATCCAATTCTCACGTCATTATAAAAGACCATCATACCCCTGAACCAACGACTCAACTCCACCACAAAGGACACCAATAAAATAAAATAAAATAAATCAAACAACCAAAATATTTTGTTAAAAAAGATTTTTTTACATGCTGGAACCTTCATGTTTCGGTTTATTCTAGAAAAAGTACCCGTGTGTGTGACTGTATTACACTCTGGTACTTTAGTGTAAATACAATATCTAAAATATCTATATCAAAACTTAATTAATATATTTAAAATAAATATATAAAATTATATTAAAACAATTGAAATGTATTAAAAACTTAAAATATTTAATAAAAAACTTTTAATAATCTTAAATAAATACTTTGTATTTAAACACAAAAGGGTATTTTTAGATTTTTTTTTAAAAATTGATCAATTATGGGTTGACTTAGAGTAATAAAATCAAACATTAAGATATTTTAAACAATAACTGAAAAATGAAGGTACTTTTTAGGTTAAATCAAAACATGAAGGTATTGAGATATAAATGACTTAATGATTCCAATGCTCCTCAAGCTGAATTTGCAAGTTTTCACACCATGTTTAAAAATGGTCTTTAAACTCCAAAACTTACTATTTAGTGACTTATGTGACATAAATTATGATTTAAGTGACATAAATAGTAACTTAAGTAACAAAAATAGTGCTTAAGTGATACAAAATGCACTTCACGTGGGATGAAAAAAACGAACAGGAAATAATTTCGTTACAATTTCAGTTACTTAAGTCATTTTTGTGATTGAAATATTATTAATATTTTGGTGATTTGAATACTATTACTATTACATTTGTTCTTTTCGTGGTTGATACAGTAATTTATTATTTTTCTCTCTACTTTTCATGAGTCAAATTAGGAAATCATAATACTATTATAGTAATATTATTCAAATCATCAAAATACCAATTCTGTTTAAATTACTAAAATATTAATTTTCAAATCACCAAAATACTTCCTCAATCGCAAAAAAGAACATTACCAGTAAGTTTAGACAGTCTAAAGGCTATTTTTTAAAACATTGGTGAAAACTTATAAATTCGAAAAAATAGTGGGGCATTGAATCGTTAAGTCAATAAATAAAAAAAAACGAAAGCAAAACCAACAGAAAAGGGAGGGAGGTAGGGAGAGAGAGAGAGAGAGAGAGATGTCCAGTAGCTCTAAGCAGCCAAATAAGAAAATAAAAACCCGAAAATGAGGAGAGAGAGTGGACTTTGCCGAGCTGTCTCTCTCCGGTCACTTTCTCTTCTAACTTCAGCTTTCAAGAGCTCTCTCGCTCTCACTGATTTTCTCTCTTTCTCGCTCTACACAAACAAACAATGCTCTTTTCTTCTCTCTGAGCAATAAACGCGGGAGTCTCCTCTCCTTAGTCCTTCCCCAAATCATTCTCCCGCCATTGTTAATCAACTTCCAAGGTTTCTCTCTCTTCCTTCTTCTTCTCTCTATCGTCGCTGTTATTTTTTTGTGGTATTTTGTTTTTTGGTTAAAATTTTCACTGTTACATTTTTTTCTTCTGTAGATTTTTATGAACATTTGTGATTTTGTTCTGGTTTTGATCTGTTTTTATTTGATTCTTCCGTAGAGATTGAAGAATTCGAGTAATTTGTGACATTTTCGTTTTGGAGTGTTCGAAGATCGAGAGTAACGAAGCTTCTTAGGGTTTTTTTTTTTTTTCTGAGTTGAAGAAGCTCTTCTTTAGCTTTTGGGCGGTGGAACGTGTGGTTTTTGTGAAGGGGCGAGTTGACCAGGGTTTTGGTTCTTGTGGTGGTGGAAAAATGGAGGCGAGGATGAAAAAGTACCGGCAAGTGAGTCCAGAGAGAGCGAAAGTGTGGACGGAGAAGTCTCCCAAGTACCACCAGAATCGCAAGGTGCCTGTGGTTTATTATCTTTGCAGGAATAGGCAGCTAGAGCATCCTCATTTCATGGAGGTTCCGGTTTCTTCTCCGGACGGACTCTACCTCAGGGGTAATTGCAGCTCCCAAACTCTGTACCATTTGATTTTTCACAATCTGAAATTGGTTCTATTCTGAAATTAGTTTTGAAAATTTATGTGTGATTCTTGCAGATGTGATCGATAGGCTTAATGCTCTTAGAGGTAGAGGCATGGCTTCCATGTATGCCTGGTCTTCTAAAAGGTCAAGAGTAGTTCATTGTTCAAGTTCAACCCTCCATTTTTCTTCTTTTATAGCTGATGAATTAGATATTGTTAGCTTCATAGAGAATTAATTGTCTTCGATACCGTTCTTAGTTTTTTGTCTTGTTGTTGCTCATATATCTTGGTTGCTGAACTCAATGCAGAAGCTATAAGAATGGGTTTGTTTGGCATGATCTATGTGAAGATGATCTTATCCATCCTGCTCATGGAAACGAGTATGTTCTCAAAGGCTCTGAGCTCTTTGAAGAATCCACTTCAGGTATTTTCTTTGCTCATTGTTTGGTTTCCCAGAGAGGAATTTTCCATGGTTTCTGAGAAATTTATTCTGAAAATTGAAATTCTCTACCCAGATCGATTCAGCCCTGTCATGAATGTGAAAGCACAGAACTTGAAACTATTACCAGAACCCACGTCTTCACGGAGTCAAGATGATTCTTCATCATCATCTAGTCTTAATGGGAAAGAAACAAAGCAGTCTCAAGAAGAGGATCTTTCTCCTCCAGCTGAACGTCCAGGATCTTCCGGTGTATCTCCAGAATCTGGAGCTGGAAAGAATTCTTCCTGGGCTGGTTCTCTGAGCTTGACTGAGTATAAGGTTTACAAGAATGATGGATTGGCCAATGCTTCTACCCAGACAGAAGAAAACTCGGGCAGAGCTAAAGCTCGAGAAACTTGTACTAGAGGTGTTTCGACAGATGATGGTTCAATTGAACCCGAGTGTAGTGAGAATTATCGAAACCGGAATCCGCCAGGGAAGGAGAACACCGAGATTTGCAGCGATTCAGTTTCCCCTCCATCCTCCTCTAGTACCCCATCATCAGGTGGGAAGACTGAAACTTTAGAATCCCTAATCAGGGCTGATGCTAGCAAGATTAACAGCTTTAGGATTCTTGAAGAAGAAGATATTAGAATGCCAAACCATGCAAGGTTCAAGGCTACAAATGTTTTGATGCAACTGATATCATGTGGATCAATATCAGTGAAGGATCACAGTTTTGGCCTGATCCCAACCTACAAGCCCAGATTTTCCCATTCAAAATTCCCTTCTCCCTTATACCCCACTTCATTCATGTTGGGGGAGCTTGACTGTTGGTCAGAAAACCCGAAGTTGATGGGTCTGAGATTGGAAGATAAAGAATATTTCAGCGGGAGCTTGATTGAGACTAAAATGCTCAAGGAAGGTGGACATACAGCTTTGAAACGTTCCTCTTCCTATAACGCAGACAGGTTAGTCTGAATTCTTATCTTTCAAGTTTTCAATAGGTTCAACTGCATTTTTTTCTTATCTTTAAAATTTCTGGTGCTGAAAGTATGAATTATTTATGATACAAAGCTTGTTAATTTCCTGATTTATAAGCATTGATGCTCGGGAGCAGCCCCATTTAGTTGATTCATTAAGTGAGAAACTTGTTCCTAAACATAAATGATGCTTACTTTGATGGAGCATCTTCCTAGAGTTCTTGGGGCTGATAAAGTTTGGGAGTTGTATCTTACCATATCAGCCTTGTTCTTGTTGCTTGTTACCTAAAGTTAGCTAGTATACAATTAACTTTTAAGTGGTTTAGATACTCTAAGATATGATGCTGCAGTTACTTCATGTCCAAGTTTCCTCTATGTTTTTATTAGCACAAAAAGTAAAAGTTCAACTGTTCACGTTTTGTTAACTAGCACTGATATGTATCACCTATCCGTTCAACTGTAATCATTCACATGCTAAAGTTACTATCTTGCAGGACCTGTAAGCAATTGGATTCTAATGAGGACAAAGAAGAGTCCACCTCAGGCTCAGGACGCTCAAAATGCATCCCATTATCAATTAAAGCTTCATTAACAAAACAACCACGTAGCGAATCTATGAGATCCCCGGCTTCCGATAAACCAAGAAACTCTTCCGATGGATCTGATGGCTTAAGGACCATTACCCCTAGTGTGTCCACCGGTACCAGTAAAAGAATCACAGATCCATCTTCAGTTGGAAAAGAATCATCAAAGAGGCTAGATTCTTTCAGAGAGGAGAAAGTGATCAAAATTGAAGAAAGTTGAGTATTGACTCCTATCATCAAATCAGAATATTCTTATTTCCACTGTCAAAATTTGGTTGACATGTTATATCGTTTTCCTCCAACAGGCTTGCTTCAGGAGCTCGGGTTATAATCCAGTCCACAGGTCCTTGTGAGTTGTGACACTACAGTTGGTAGCTCATAAAAGCCAAAGCCATTCTGGAGACACAGTAAAAATGGTACATCATTTCAAAAGCTTTTTTCACTCTGTAAAAATTGGGCTTTTCAGCTTTTTGTTTGAATTTCAAATGATGCTAAATTTTGTGGCGCGAATACGTATGATGATTCTTGTAAATCTGGCAAGTGAAAAAGATAGTAGCACAACCTTATATGCAAAGGCTAGTGTTAGGTTAATGTGGTCCTGGTGGACCAACTCCCCAAGTTCTGAGATTGGGGGGTTGGATTTTTTGGGTACGTTTTTTTAAATTGGGTTTGTTCCTTTTCATCTGTATCTACAGTTAAAACATTTATTTTAACAGTTCTCCTTTTATTCCACAACAGTTCTAGTTCTAGTCCATGTATATCATATTATCATGTATGGTGTTATCGCCAAAGATTCTTTTTAGGTTGTGGCTTTTCGTGGAATTCGATGTGGTCTAGGGTAAATTCAGCATTTTCATAGGATTCCCTTTTTGCCCATGTGGTAAATAACACGAAGGGGAGGGGAGGGTTTTAGATCTATATAGTTTGACTATTAAATTCAAAAAGCACTTTTTGACTCGTTTCTCCAAGCAAAAAAGGCTCTTTTGGAAAAAGGTCAAGGCAAAGTAACTTCTTTGGTTATGACTTCTCTCTCTGATGTTTTTGTTTGTCTTTGAAGAAAACTTTGCTTGTTTGACCTTGTTTTACCTCTTTCTTAGCGTATTGTCCTTGTCTTTGGATGTGTAATTGGTTGGGAAAGAAAGAGGGTGCAAGTGATTGTTTATTTTATAGCTGCTTGGTTTCTTTCAAAGTAAGTGGACCTATCTTAGTTTACTAATACATCTAAGGATTATTTTATATTTTACTAAATAGCATAATGCTATTTTGATACAACACAATGTGGGTTTTTTTTGGGGAACAAAATGCTAATAAAGAGAGACTACATTTAAACCTCAAAAATGAGATGCCAATTATAGCACATTAGTGAGTACTGAGTAGCTCTGCAAAAAAGTTGGTTTTCACGTGTGAGACATCTTTAATGTGGTTGCTCGAAATAAGGCTTTTTGAAAGAGAGTAAATGGGGCAGGTGTTGGCGAACAAATTGGCTTTTCCTATGGAGTAGTGAAGCGAGTGTTCTTTTTGAGGTCTCAATGATCGAGAGTAATCTTTACTTTGCTCAAATATTAATAAACCTAGCTGCTTTAGAGCATCTCCAACACCTTATATTGCTCATTTTGAATTATCTAAAATAGTTTTTGCTGAAATTAGATGAATCACTCTAACCGTACACTCGATTATGAGTAGTCGTAATTATTTTTTTATTAATATAAGATTAAAAAAAAAAAAAATTTACCTAAAAAAATCTGAATAAAAAGTATATAAATATTACTCATAAAATAACTTTAGTATATGTAATTTTTTTGAAGTAGAAAGAATTCTGTAAAAAAAAAAACGAGATAATTATCCTATTAAAAAAAATTAAATAAAAAAATAACTTTTAAAATTAATTTATTGATCTTATTTTTTAAAAATAATTATTTTTATTCAAAATTTGTTTTTTTGATTATTTTGAATTAAATTTATGATAAGTATTATATTGCTACTTACTATAACAAATTTAAAGATAAGATATTTGGTTGGAGATGCATTTTACATAGGAAGATAAATAAAGGAAACGCGAGTCAAAGGTAAAACTAAGAGACAAATAGTAGAAGGTAAGCTATAAGAATAAAACAATTTAGAGGCAGACAGTTTTGTATCATTGCCGTGGTCTACTGGGAAGTGTTGAAATAATGATGGTTGTGATGCGTATCCATCATTTGGTCGTTTAGCCAGACAAATTCTATCGAGTAAAGTTTTGCTTCTAGTTGGCATAACGGACCATTGATGCCCTCCATTAATCAATTGCTTTTGCTCTGTCACTTTCCAAGCTTCTGTAAATGTGTTTGTTTTGTTAGGGGTTTAATGCCCCCATAAAGTTATGATTAATTTAACTTTTTTTAAAAAAACCTTTATCATTTAGCGCATGACTATGTCTTTTTTTATTATTATTTATTTTAAAAAAACCAAAAATAATTCATTAGATTCAAAGTGTAAGAATACAACGAGAGAAAATACTCGACGACTTTTCTAAGGTGTAAATTTTGTTCAACGTAGGTCGCAAAACACTACTAGGGAAACAAAGACCCCCTGACATAGGCTCGGCATATAGCCTTCTCATGAGAAAAATTCCCTCACGGACAAGATATCCAACCAACTATGATAGCTTTCGAAGAGACCTTAAGAAATAGATAACATTCTATATATTGTTGGCAAGCCGAAGCTCTCTTACTTAAAGAGAGAAGCTCCATAGGCCGAATTAACAGTAAAACCACTAATCGCTGCTGAGCTACAACAATCTCCCAATAAAGCATTCCGAAGAGAATCTGCGGGTCTCTCCTACTAACAAATAACCATATCACAAACTCCCAATAACGGAGCGCGATCCTTACAATCAAACCAAATAAAGTACTCCAGCAATACAACACAAAAATAACACTGAGATGAGTTCAATCAACTCGTAGGGTAAACCTACCTAAAAACAAACACATAACAAACATACAACCAGAAAACACCACTAAAGAAAAAAAAAACAAAGTAACGTGGAACACCACAAGCTGTTGCAGTCGCTACCATCTTGCTTGGACAAGCCACACTAACCACCAAAACCCGCCAACGAGCTCACCAACCTGCCCCTAACTCACCCACAGTGGTAGTATGGCTAGGAGCCACCAAAACGGACCGCCTATGCCAAGAACATGGGACTGCACACTTGAACCATCAGATCTAGATCGAACTGTAGAGCTTTGGCAAGGTCTCCCAAGCCCAAAGCTCCCTTCCAATCACGAAGCAAAAGCTTCCCACTACTGCAATCTATGGCACCGCAACAATCCACCGCCCCCAACCCAGATCCACCATCGCGCACAAGCTTCAAGCTCAGCTTGGCCCATGGCTGGTGAATCTAGCCAACCAACCTCCCCTCACACATACGAGCACCGACGACAACACACCCCCAAAATCACCCAGCTCTACCCTCCGACAAACATCCCCTCCCCAATCCACCGCTGGCCCCAGAGCGCTTTAGACCGGCCTTGGCCATTGGCGGAGCAACCCACCCCCCTTTGTTAACCCTAAATACAACCCGAAAGCATCCTCCCGAGAAACCCAAAAAAGGGACTCCAACTCACCTCCCGCCACCTCCCTTTCTCAGATCCACCGCTGGAATAGGCTAATAATCCCTATGCCAAAGCACCCTGGGCTTGGCCTGCCTGGCGGCGGCGCACCCTACCCTAACTTGAAGCCCTAGACTCAACCTTTATTGTAGAGAGAAAGAGGACTCTCTCTCTTAACCTTGGACTTAACGAGAGAGTAATTTACCTTCAACTTACCAATAAGCTTGGTATACATCTCCATAATAAATTAAATTCAATGATGGTACATTGTATCTTCAATTAAAAATTAAATGCAAAGAATGTGAGAATATTAAAATCAAGAAATCTATAAAATCTGGAATGGTGAAATTTTGTTCTAAACTTCATCTTCCCCAATTATACCTAGTCATTTCTTCACTCAACAATGTTCAAATACTTGAAATTTATTTGCACAAAGCAAAGAATCTCACCATCACACAGTCCACCCTTGTCAAATGGGCAATGGAGCAATTTCAACTTTCAAAAGTCCCAACACAAGGATCCATCAACAACATTATCGCTAAACGCCAACAATATGAAAGCTTGGCCTCAAATGATCTCACGACTAAGCGTCAAAGAGCAGTGGCACACCCCATATTGATACCCTTGTGTAACAAAGATAAATTAGGTGCCCTTCACTTATATATTTATGTTCTTGACCTTTCAAATCTCACGCATGTTATATATCATAAGGTAATCCGAGGTATACAGGTCGAGATCAGGATAACCAATAAGAAATAGACTATTTTAGATAGATAGTTCTTTAAGGAACGTGATTTTGCTAATTATTTTTTTGTTGTTGATATTTTGTATTAATTATTAGATAACAGAAATATTAAATTATATCTATAGAACGCGATCAATTTCATGAAATTTTATTAAATGTAGGTTATTAATTATTGAGGTATTAATTTAGAGAGGTTAGATTGTATTATCTCACAATTAATTAGTATTGTAAAAAAAAAATAATTAGTTTCAATAACTACTTTAGGTATTATGTGGGTATTTGGTTTGGTATTCTAAAGAGACATTTTGAATAGGATTTTTATTTGGTACATCATTTTAAACACAATATATATAAAAGGTAATGAGGTCCACAAGATAATAATAAAATAATATAAAAAATAATATTTTATTAAAAGTATTTTGAGGTTCACATGGTAATATTAATAATATAATAAAGGTGACGGGGTCTACGGAGTTTAATAATAAAATTTTATTTTATTAAAAATATGGTGGGTTCACACTATAATTTAATAATATGATGTAAATATGATGGGTCTACAGGGTGTAATAGAAAGGTTTTGGGCTAAAACAAGTGTAGATTTTTAGAATTATGTGGATGCCTTTTCGAATCACAAAACAAACGCCCACTATGATTTTTTTTAAAAAAAAAAGAAAGAAAAAAAGAAAACTATACTAGGTATTAAGAAAAAGGGAAAATATGTATTTGTACTCTCCAGTTTGACAAAGTTTCAAAAAATACTTTAAATTTTGAAAAATACTAAATTGGGCCTCTAATTTGTAGATTCTCTAAACTCGCCCATTTTTTTTAAAAAAAAACTCAAAACTGCATTTACTTTTAAATTGAAAATCATTTATAAAATATAAATATGGAAAATATTTTTCAATATTGACAAAGGTCCAATAGATAAGGCCCAGAGGGACGACCAAGTCATATTACAAAAATCGGACCAGCAAAATTTATGCTTCCAAATAATTTATGTCAATTGTCTCTTGAAAAGCCTTTAAAACCATGACACTTGTACGTTAAGGGAGACGACAATATCGATTGCACAGATTGTCACTAGCTAAGAAGCCAAATCAATCTATAATAGACCTATTATTTTTTCCACTGAGAAATACCCCACATCTTTTGCCAATTATCTCCCATTCTCTCTGATATTCTAGCTATTCATTGTACTTGTTATCCGAGTAGAGGTTTACACCTGAGGGGGGTTTGGAACAGAGAAGGCCGTGAACCCATTATACTTGTTTTCTAAATTGACTAATGAACGGACTAGTGGACGTAGGTCTGTTAATGGTCGAACCACTATAAATTCTGTGTTGATTTACCTTTTTTTTGGCAGATTTCTCTGGTTGGGACCAATTCGGCACCAATAATAAACAATTACCAAAAAAAAAAAAACCATTAAAAAAAATGAAAATCAATAAACACATCTTCAATTCCCTCCTCCCATGGCAGCGCCCAACCCTTTGGCCTACCTTCGTCGTCCCCAAGTCCTTATGGCCCACCTCTATCATCAGTAACTCCCATCAGCAAACCTTTATC
>WUAT03372625.1:0-10357 GCA_010015005.3 Ulmus americana
TTATTTTTCCGCGATAGCTTGAGTTACCGATATCGGAATAATATTTTTGAGGATGTGTTAGAAATGTTAAAGGAAATTGCATAACATTTATCAGAATTACATAATAATTAATATTTAATTAAATAATGTAAATTTGTAAGTAAAAATTAATTATTAATTAATTAATTAAAATTATTAGTAACTAATTTATATTAAAGACATTTTTAATATAATTGAAATTAATTTTTAGTAGTTTCTAATCAACAATTAACAATAAATAATTAGTAATTAATGCTATTAAATAGTAATTACTAATTAATTTTAAATGTTTAATAATTATTAATAAATATTTAATATTTAATAAGTATTTTGTAATAATTAATTGTTAATTATTAATAAATATTAATTACTAATTAATTTTAAATTTTTAATGATTATTAATAAATAATTAATACCCTCTAATTCATAATTTTATATTTTCTTAACTTACTTGATCACTAAATATGAATTAAGTAATTTATGTACTCAATTAACTACTAAATATTGTTAATTCCTATAATAAATATTGACATTTAATTACTTATGATTTTCATATTTTATTTTTCTTAAATATGGAAGATTGGTACTTATATTTTTATTTTTTTACAATATTTTCCGTTAATTATAGAACATTATCTTTATTTAACTATTATATACTGCCCTTTTAATAATACCTAATTTAAAAAAAAAACATATTTGTTAATTTTATTATTAATATTGTGATTATTTATTTATATATTACACAACTATTTATTATTTCTTTTTATTTATTTATTATTATTATTATTATCCTGCTTATTGGGCTTAAGCCCTTTTCTCATTTCATTTATCAATTTAATTAAATTTATTTATTATTATTTTTTTAACAACAATTCGATTTAGGGATCTGAAATCCCTAAATCCCCATTTCCTCTTTAGCTTCTCACAACCCTCCAAATCGCCGCCCCCTTCTTTGACACATTGGTTCTCAGCCACCGTTGCACCATTGCACCTAGCCATTGATTCGTCAGGTTTGCCTTTCTTGTGCGTGGTTCTTCTCGTACATGGAGCGTCGGCAGTGGCTGGAGGTATTGCGAAGGTGTTTGTTTCCCTCTTTATCTCGTTTGACCTCACTGGTAACCCACGGAGGGGAAGGACTCCTACCACTCTCCCAGTGGTGGCCAAGTCTCCGATATGGGCTAGGCCGCCTGGTAGATGGCCGATCCCTCCTTTTTCTTTGGTTCCGCCGGTCACTCCGATGTCGGTTTGGTCTAACTCCATCCATCATGATGGACTTGCGTTGTTTGGATTCCAGCCACCAGTTGGTTATCCCCCACATTGTCGTTGGCGATTCCAATATGTTGGTATGGCCGATTTTGACCTTGTTCATAAACTATGCATGTTGATTTTCTAATTATGTTGTGATATGATTTTTTCTGTTAAAATTATGATTGTTATGTAAAAATTTGCGTTATTAGTTTGATAATGAACACAATTGATGTGTCTTAAAAATGATTTTTGAGTAGTACTATGATCTAAAAAAGCTCAAGCATGTATGAGTTTAATTTAGATTTCTGCATGGGAGCATATGATGAAAATAAACCTGATCTGCTTGATTCTTGGCCCTTGAATTGTAAAATGTGTGCTGTGTATTTCTATTTTCCTTGCAGGTGATTAGCCACTGCCCACTAGGCTGGCCAGAGCATGCTTCTGGCAGTCCTTAGTCGGTAGCGACGGCTTTGCCACTAGACAAATGCAAATGGCTTTTAGTGAGTGAATTTGCTATTTTGATATTGTGAGATTGTTGTTATTTTGACTCTAATTTATGACTCTGTTTATGCATTTGGTTGTTTTTAACTATTTTTGTGTGGTGGAGGATTGTGGGTACTGTGAGATTGTTAATATTTTTGTTTTGCATCAAGTATTGTATGTTAATTGGTTATGCTTTCACTTTTTTTAAGGATTGTAAGAAAATTTTGTTGTAGGTTTCAATTCAAAATAGACAAGAAGAGACCAAATGTTTATTTCCTTGCTTGAAATCACTTTTATTTTTCATTTTTGTGTTTGGAAGTGAAAAATAAACATTAATGCTTTTTAAGGCAACTTAAAAATCTCTCTGTTTTCTTGAAATAAATTTGGAAATAACTATAACGCAATGCTTGTGTTCTTGGATCGAGATATTTAGGATCTTTGGTGGTTTCTTTTGGTTTTAAAAACGAAAATGTTTTGTTTGTGAG
This sequence comes from Ulmus americana, assembly GCA_010015005.3. Classification (NCBI taxonomy): domain Eukaryota; kingdom Viridiplantae; phylum Streptophyta; class Magnoliopsida; order Rosales; family Ulmaceae; genus Ulmus; species Ulmus americana. The sequence continues at coordinate 2,235 of WUAT03372625.1, forward strand.
AAGAAACGAAAATTTTGGGACAATTTTGACAAATTTGGGACAAAAATATTTTAGGACTATGAAATTGCTATTTTTATTTGGCTTTTAATCTTGGAATCCATAAATGTTTAACTTGTTTTTAGTTTGAAGGGATATCTTTCGTCTTTAATATGTTTTACTTAATTGGTGTGTGTATTGTTTGTGTAACCTTGGGCTGGAATCCTGGAAATTTTTTAGGATTAATAAGTAATTTGATTATGGTTTCTCTCATATTTGATTTTGATTTTATTTCATTTATAATTGATTCTAGAAGGTTTTCAACTTTAGGCAGCCCAACCCAAGAACTTGTAATATCTAGTGTTATGTACCGACTAAAGGTAAGTTTAGGTAAAATACAACATCACATGTTATCAAGATACAATTGATTGTATTAATGGTGTTAGGTAGGATCCCATTTGTACCGAATCTTAAGCACATTCTTGATTTTTTTTTTTTTTGAAGTCTACTTCACTATATAATCACACCTGAAATTCAATTTAGTGGTAAAAGACAAATTGTCCCCCAAAAAAAGCTTTTTTATTTTGAGAAAATTACATTATAATATCTTATAGTGGGGGTTGTTTGAGAAAATTAGTCTCATTAGTAAATTTTAATTAATCTTTAATTTTTCATTGCTTAAATTTTTATTTAGCATTGTTTTGTATAGACATATTTTTGTCCCATTATTTTGTATTTTGAAGAGAATTAAAGATTTGCTTCATGTATGCATATTATAATTAATGAATTATTATTAATTTATTAATTTCGTGTACTTCCCATTTGCATATAGTTTTCTAGTTGCCAGATTTGGTGAATTTGCAAAATTGTAAGTTATCTTTAACTCCGGTCTCTAGTTTTATTTTTTGAAGTGTTTTTTGTACAATGATGGTTTCTGTTTTCTGTCTTATCTAATTATATAATTAATTAATAAATTTAAAATTTCATAATTAATAATAATTTTTTAATAAATAATTAATTATAGGTTTTTAACTAATTTGGGATTTCGTAATTAATAATTGTTAATTAATTGAATAAATTAACTAATTAAGATTCAATAATTATTTATTTCTATTTAATTAATTCCAAATTAAGTTACTAATAACAACTGTTTGTTATCATTTGTAAAAGGTTTGCGTGATGACGGAGATACGTGGTGAGCTTATAGTTAGAGGGGTTTTACGACCACCACCGGTTCCACCGCATATTCTTGATCAAGATTCAGCACCGACAGCTCAGTAGTGATACTTCAATTGTATTATTATGATTTATTGTACTTATTATTATGATGTTTTTGCGTGATACTTTTTATTTACTATTTGTGACTATTAGATATTGAGATGTTTATTCTACTTCATCTTTTATTAAATTTAGTATTTTGAACCTTTTTTTTTTCCATTTGAAATATCTTCCTAAAATCATATTTGCATTTCTAGTGTTGAAAAAAATAAAAATACAATTTAAATAAAATTTTCAAAAATATTATAATTTTTTTATTTTATAAAAAAACACTTTTACTAACACATAAATGACATTTTACTAACACATGTTTATCCATTACCAACAAATTTATAAATTAAATTTGACAAAAATCCACGTCATCGTGATATGTGACAAAAATTGACTGGTTAATGATGTCATGGCATGAGTGTAATGGTCCACATGTCAACACATTATCAACATTGACAGTCAAATCCACGTAAGCAACGACTTCCAAAAAGCTAACGTGGCTGATGACGTGTAAGGCCACCTCACCGCCACGTGTTTCTTGTCCAATTACATGTCGACCGCTCATTCAACGCCACGTCATCGAGCTTGCGACGTCTTCAAACCTTTTACCAACACATGACTGTATGTTGGTAAATATCTTTACCTACCAAAAATTACCAACACACACATCATTTGTACCAACACGTACTTATCCTTTACCAACACATATCGTATGTTGGCAAAGGACAAATTTGGCGTACTGATAGCTTTTAGTTGTAACTATCTCGTTTCATTAGTGATTTATGGTCGTTTGAAGCTAGAATAATGTGTGTTTAATATAAGAAAATATCCCGTTTAATTAGTCATTCACGGTCATTTGCTTCTTAACAAAGTTGTTTCTTTTTTTGTTTTAAAAATAATAATTTGTGATGGAGATAAAAGGAAATATCAAAGAAGAAAGTGACTTTGAGGAAGAATTCCATATTCCTAAACATCTTTAAGTTTGTTTCCATCTCTATATGTTTGTGTTTATGTATTCTCATTATTTTTATAAATGAAAATAAACATAAAATGGACCAATAGTATTCTGACAATTAGCATGCTTGTGGAATATATCTCACATTGCTCTCTCTCTCTCTCTCTCTCTCTCTCTCTCTCTTTGTTTGAAGTTATATTTGGAAACTATGCTTAGTAAATTTTGTTAGTAAGATTGGTTAGAACAATTTCCAATATTAGCATAGTTAGAACACAAAATTTATATGCCTCTCAACACTTATTTTAGCTATAATTACGCTAAAAATATGATTTTTCTTTACCTTATTCATCATATGTAGTTTATAAAATTTGCTTTTAGTGGTGTACATAACAGGAAGCTCTTTGTCATTCGCAATTAGTATGGTGAAGCTATTTGTCATTCTCACTTTTTTTATTTTATTTTATGAATGAAAATAAAAAGAGAAAGAGAAATGAAAATAATAAGTAGAAAAGTAGACTGTTGGCCTATTACTCTACAATTATTTAAATATTAATTTTTTTTCCTTTCTAATGAGATATGGTTTGAATGGGAATTAATTGTTGTGTTTTTTTTAGTGGGATTATTAAATAATCTTTATCATGTTGGGCACATGCCTTACGTGAAGCACTAGAGCACTGCTTGCCTTAAACGTTTGCTCTATCCAGGTTAACTCTTTAATTTCCACCGCATTGGGAGCACACCTTACATGAAGCATTGGAATAACTCTTTAATTTCCACATGCCTCAAGCTCAAACATGGATCCATCACGAGCTAACCAAGGCCCACCACTTATGTTCAGCATCTGAGGATTTCATCCATGTGACTAAGTATGGAGCATGGCTTTAATACTACATGTTAGGATTATGGAACCCACATATCTCTAGTTCGGTATGATTTTTTTTGCTTTGGGCCTTGGCATACAAATTTTCCCATACTTATAAACTCATGATCATCTCATAGTGCAGCCAATGTGCGACCTTGGTCGCACACCTAATCGTCGACTTCTCAGAATAACAGTAACCACAGAAATATACCATTGGCCTATTATTAATTCCTTTGAATGAAAGTAAGCAAAGAAGTCAGTGTGTCAAATTTTCAGTCATTTTATTCTCGAAACCTTTCTTTTTTTGTTTTTTGATTACTGATTTATTCCTATTGATTTGGCATGTCTATTAACATGATTTGAGGGAGGGTGATTTTTATGTTCAAAATTATCATTGGTTTAATGCTTATATCAGTTGGATGGCCGATGATAATTTTGTTGAAATTATTAAAAAAATTTTATCTAAGGATAAATTATCCATGTTCAAGAAAAGTTGTTTGGGAAAAGTTTTAGATTGGAAATGAATCTTGCAGCCCAGGAAGTTCATATCCTTATGTTATGTGATGTCTATGATCAAGATAAGGAAATGATGACCTTTACCATCAAGGGAAAGCTGTGTAGGTGAACTATAAAGGATTTTCAATTAATCAAAGGTTTTAATTGTAATTCCATTCCAATCTATGACCATTTGAGTCCATTAGAGAATTGTCTTTTAAAGAAATATTTTTACATGAGAACCGTATTACAAAGAGGGATTTGAGAAATTATATGGAACGCAAAAAATTTAAGGACAATGGATGTTGTGAAGTTGGCTCAATTGTTTCTAATTGAGAATTATCTCTTTGAGTATGAGGATGAAAAAAATAGTTGATGAGACTTTTATGAACATGTTTGATGACAAACATTATTTGAGAGATTCACTATTACAAAATGTGTAATAGGAGATAGTAGAAATGGCATGGGTTTGTCAAAGCTCTTTCCATTTGTATTTTCTGCAATTAAAAAAAGGAAATGGAGTCTTCCATTTTTTTTTCTTTCCAAAAATGACTCTGTTTCTTAAAAATGCAGTGTCTGTTTTACGTAAAGTATCAGTTGCCCAGAACCATCGTTGAAAGTATTTTCAAAGTTGGTCCTTGAATCGTCGCCGAAAGTCCCAATTGTTAAAAAAAAACACATGAGTGGCACAAGGACTTTTGGCGACGGTTCCACATTGCCAATGCCGAAAGTCAACCTACAGATACCCCTAAATCACGATTTCCCTTCATTTCGGCACAAAATCCCCATTTTTGAGCTCTCTTATGATTTTCTGCTTCCCCAACCAAATTCATTCCATCCAAACATATAAGGGGAGCATTTCACTTGGGTTTCGCCCTCACTCAACTAATGTATGGTATTTATTTATTTATTTTCCAGTTTTTAAAAGCATATTTCTAATTTGGGGATTTTTTGAGTTATCTATTTATTTATGAAATTATGGATTAAATGTTTTTTTTTGTTACATTAGTGTTTAAAAGGTTAGGGAGAATCTTTTGTACATATTAGATTTAAGAAATTTTGGGTTTTATAATTAATTTATTGAAATATATGAAATTAGGCTTCTTTTTTTTTTTGTTGAAGAAATCTTAAAATTCTTGCTTAATTTATGTTCAATTGTGCTTATTGTTAATTAATTATTGTTAAAAATGTTCTAGGTAATCTTGTGGAGTGATTAATTTTATGAAATTTGATTGTAATCGGTTTAATTTGAAAAAATTATGTTTTGAGGGTTTTATTGGAAAAAAATTGTTAAATTTGAGAAATTAAAATGTTGTGATGAACTGGATGTGTTTTTAAATGTATTTTTGTGTTAGGGATAATTAAATTTTAGTACCCTCTAGTTTGATGAAGTTTCAATAAAAACCTTAGATTTTGAAAATACCAAAAAAGGGTCTCTAGTTTACATAAATAATATTTTAGTACCTTGAACTGACCCATTTTTTTATAATAAAAAAATACCGATACTACCCTTTTAATTTCAAGTAAAAAAAAGTTATAAATAAAAATCAAGAATAATTATTTAAATAAATAAAAAAAACTAATAAAAAACCCAAACCATTTACCAAATAAAATCAAAATCAAATAAATTACAAAATCAAAAACCATCTTTTAAGCACAAAATCAAAACAACCCGACCCCCCTTCACCCATACCCTAGACTACCACAGAACCTCCAACGCCCAGACCCCACGCCGACGATAACCCCCCTGCCTACTGAAACCCCCGCTGACAACCCCAAACTCGCGTCACCCCATACCCAGCTGACCTATGATGACCCAAACCCCATTGCCTTTGTGACACACCCTTGCGTCGACAAGGACCGACCGAGTTGCGCTAACAAACCTTAGACGTTTTGTGCATATCTGAAGTTTGTTTTTGTGTGGCTATGTTGTTTATTTGTAGATTTGAGTAAAATGAGTGAAGTTATGAAGTTTTTTTTGTGAAGATCTGAAGTTTTTTTTTTTGGTCGGAGGGAGGTTGGCATCGGGAGGTACTGCCAGTAGTGAGGTTGGATGGTGACGATGGTGTTGGGGAAGAAAATGAGGTTAGTAGGAAAAAGATAGATAGGTTGGTGGGGAAAAAGATGGGTTTGTTTGTTGGTTTTTATTTGTTATTTTAAATTTTTATTAATATTTTAGATAATGATTTTTTTAAGTATTGTTAATTTAAAAGTCAAAAGGTAGTTTCGGTATTTTTTTAAAAAATGGGTCAGTTCATGGTATTAAAATGTTAATAAGGTAAACAAGAGACCCCTTTTTGGTATTTTTTAAAACCCAAGGTATTTATTGAAACTTTATCAAACTAGAGGGTATTAAAATGTAATTATCCCTTTGTGTTATCTTTGCAGGAAATATGCAGAAGTTTAGTTAAACCGAATCCTACGACTTACTAATTTCATATAATTTTTAGGAATGGGTGGTGAAGGAAAGAAAAGTACTCGTGGAGTGACTAAGATGACTAGTTTGACTAGGCTTAGTCATCGAACTCGTTTGCCAATATAGTTTGACGAGCATGGAAATGCCATTGGAGAAAATAAAACACCATTCACTAGTTATGTAGTTATGTTGATTCAAACTATTATTTGTGTTTTCTAATTTTTTATTTATTAACAACATATAATAATTAATAATTATGCATTAACTGCAGGTGTATGTGTACAATCATATGTGAGTGCAACTCATAAGCTGTGGCCGCAAGTTTCTGTTGAGCTTAAAAACAAAATATGAGATGACCTGAATGTAAGTTAAATTTTATTTCTATTTAGAATAGAATATAAATGTTAGATGAGTATGTATATGTTTTGCAATTAACATTTTAATCTATTACATTTGTGGAGTTATTTTGATCTAGATAATCATGGGCCGCACCGAAAGGCGATAATGATGGATGCGGGAAAGTATTGGTCGCAATAGAAAAGTAAGATGGCAGGTCTGTACATCCATGTAGATAACCCAATCGACCATCCACCCAAGAAGTATGCAGATTTCATAACTCCAGTTGAGTGGATTGAGTTTCAGGACAATTGAACTTCATATGATTTCTTGGAGAGGAGACACCAAAATACCAATATCCAACATAAAATTGTTTATCCTCATCACACAGGGCTTGTGGGATATGTTGGCATAGAGCCTACGGTGGTTAGTGACTATTCCTTTGAATTTTATACTTATGTCTATGAATTGAAAAAAGTGTATTGTCATTCTAATTTATTTGATGTACTTGTAGATCACAGAGTATGGAGATAATTACGATTGATCCCAAGTGTGGTTGTATTCATGGAAAGATAAACATGGAAAGTATACCGAAGAGGCCATGTTATGAATAAGTGAAGAGATCGCAAATTTCTTAATTTATTATATATGAATTAATTTAAACGTTGTCTTAGAGAATTTATGTTAACCTTGGTTGGGTTTTGTAGGAAGTACTAACTCAACGAGCCACTACAGGCGAGTTTATTCCGCATCCTCGGGATGGCTTTAGCTAATAAGGAACACCTCCGTTGAGTTCAAGGTATGGGTAAGCATCATAATTGGAGTAACACGTGGAGTGCGTCCCAACCTAGAAGCTTTGAAAAAGAAGTGAAGACAAATTTCAAAAAGATGCAAGAGCAGTTGACCGCTTTGCGGCGGTATTGTGAGTCTCTTTAGGAGCAAATACTCCGAAAGGATATCGGTGCTAGTGCTAAGGGGAGTTGTGAGGGACATCCCCAAACTCTGTGTGGAGTAGAGGAGCATGCTGTCGAGCATGTGGAATCGATCGTCACTCCGCCGATAGGCAGATAGGTAAATGTCTAACTACATTTAAATAATGTTCGTTTTGTCTTTTTTTTTTTTAATACAAATGTGAGATTGTTTTTGTAGGATGAGGTGTTTCTGTATGTAGGGAACAAAGAACACAAAGTGGCTATAGGCATGACCCAACCACAACTAGGTGGTTATGTTCATGGCCAGCTAGTTGGATCTAGTAATGCAAGAGTCTTGGTGCAAACTTGCTTAGTGGTAACTGCATTATTGTACCCTTAATCAATGAGATAACTACCCTGAGGACACCGTTGGGAATTTTTCCATATAGCCAGAGTACCTACTAGTCCTTATTAGTGCCCCGGTATGTTATTTGTCTATGTGATTTGATATTGTATTTGCATTTAGATTAATGTTTGTATGTCTAACACTTTTACGTTTATGTTATGTAGTAGGCTTGACCTAGAAAACATCCATTGCCTAAGGCTAAGTCACCTACTCAATTTGATACTTTTGAAGATCGATAGATGAAGGCTACTCAAACACCTAGGAACTATATGGGCAAAAATATGTATTGACCATTTTACCTTCCAAACGAGTCAGCTGGCCCTATGCCACGTCATACTACGGTTGGGTTCAATGTCACGGCCCATCCACGTGGGTTCAATGTGATAGCCCAGTTCTTTTGGCTCAATCCAAGGCTTACCTCAGCTCCTACCTCTAAGCCTAATTAGCTCTTACAAGGCTCAGTTACAGTGGACGCTACATTAGGCCCATCTTACATG
>WUAT03372736.1:0-10355 GCA_010015005.3 Ulmus americana
CATACCACATACCAAAAGAGTCTCCAACTAGGTGAAATCAACACTTGAAATTATCCTTAAACCGAAGCAAAATTTAACTTCTTCTAAAAGCTATATGCTAACTCAATTATCATCATATCATTGACATGCAAATTAACTCAAAAACTAAAACAAAACAAATCAAATCCTAAATTTTTTTTTTTTGTGAAAATCTTGGAAAAATTTTCAATTTTTCAAATTTTATAATTTTTTAATTTATCAAAAACAAAAAAAACATGACACTAATTAATTCAAGGATATTCCCCACCCCTAACCTAAATCTTACATTGTCCTCAATGTAGAACCATAAAATAAAAGTGAGAGGGTAAGAAAATACTGCCCTGAATTAGCTGCTGTCCATGTACGACGCGTCCAAGAATGCGCGGCGCAGCGCGGTCTTTTTGGCGCTGCGGTGCTCTAAATTTGCTTCCGATGTCTTCATGAAAGTTGTAACTCTGTTTTTTAGCTTTCCAGGCATATATAGAAAATCAAATTTGGAGTTCTTATGAAAATGTCATGGCCCAAATACTAATCAGTGCTCATAATCCATCTTATGCAAATCCATCTTGTGCAAATTTAGCACAATGATAAAAATAGCATAATTTCTTCGTTTCAATTCCGATTTTCAAACCGTTTAAACCCATACATCAAGAATTTCTTCAAGAATATTATTCTTTATTCAAATATTATTTTAAGCACTTTTTGACTTGAGTTTTTTTATTTGAGTTACTTATCTTCGTCTTTCACTCAAATTACGATATTTTCTCTCAAAACATCTCATTTTTGTTCTTTTGGCTATTTAAGATCTAAAACAATAAAAAGAATGATTATTAGCATTTAATTACTTATAAACTAATAAAATATCAAGTTAAAACATATATAATAAGTCGTACTAAATTGACTTATCATTGACCCCCTAAGCCCTTTTGCATTGTAGATGATAGTTGTTATAGCATTGGTAAGCAAGTGTGATCATCTAAGCGCCCTTGGTCTGTATTGTTGCCAGAATATCACAGACAGGGCAATGTACTCGTTGGGCCAGAGCTGAGTTAGAAATAAGCATGCAACGTTGGAATCTATGGAAGGAAGGAGTGGTGAGGATGGGCGTAAGTTGGTCTACATTAGACAGTGTTCGGCTCTTACCCCTCCATTTGTTCAGGCATTATGCGTCACATTTCCTTCGCTTCACAATTGCGCTGGCCGCTACTCCCTCATCATGAGCGGCTGGCTATTTCAACTTGTCTTAATTTCAATGTACTTGTGCTGTCAAAGCACACCAGGCCTTCACTGCTTTGCCCCCTTATGCTCATTAAGACTGGAATGGTATGGATTACAATGCCGTGTATGTCGAAGGATTCAGATACAGAGAAAGTACTCCCTTATTCTTGTAAATATGGTTGTGTTGAGACGTAGGAGATTTTACTTTCAACAAATAGATGCATACCAAAGTCCAAGTTTGTGAGTAGTTTCAGAGCAAACGAATAGAAATTTGCTACTTTTGAGCCTTTTTTTTTTTGCTATGAACAGCAAATTTCATATACAATATTTTGTAGAATGTGTTTGTCTTTGATTTTTCACGTACTTTCTCACTTTCACTGGCTAATTCAGAGGACGCCATTGATTATACTGGTATTGGATCAAGCAAAGTTTCAAAATAAGACATTGTTAATTTAGCAAGGCAAGGAAAGAAATAAAATCTGGAAAAGCTGCTGAAAATTTTCAAGCTTTAAGACAGTAGAACAATGCCAACATTACATAAGGTTGATATAGCATTATCGATTTTCTAAATGATAAAATGCACACTAGAAAGTAGAAATAGAGGACCAAAAAAGAATGTTTCAAAATTCATTCAAATGTAGACATATTCCATCTGATAAAGAAAGTCCCAAATCAAGTAAACCCAAAACTAGGATAGGATGTCCTGTATGAACCATTTTTACAATACGACCAGCTTTGTCGACCCAGAAATAATTTTTCCAAGCATTGTCGACACTATTTTCCTTTGGATCTTCGTTTTAACTTCAAACGAATACTGCTCCCATTCACCATCTCCTCTGTATGATATACATTCAATGTCAATTTGTATCTGCTGAAGGAGCACAATGCGGTTTACTGCATATTTGATATGCTCCACTTCCTCTATTTCACCCACATAATTGTGAATTTCTACTTTCTTGAGGTTGTCATGCCATAGGAGATATCTATCTCTATTTATTTTCACTCTTTACAATACTTTTATCCCATTCAGGCCTCTCATAAATCTAAAAAAAAAAATACTAAACAAAGGTTTGATATTAAAATAGGGTCCTGGTTTTCTTACAGATTCTGGAAATTATGGGGCTCCTCTAACCAATGGTGGACAATAAGCTGGACCTAGTGTACTTAACATTCTTCATTGAAGATTACAAAAATGTGACCCATCCTAAATTTCCTTTTGCCTTAGGAAAAGTTGCAATGATAATTTCACGCTCTATTTATTTTTCACTAGAAAAGCCTTTCCCACTAAGTTATCTTTTTGCCATCAAATAACATACTCAAAAGGGGGGAATTAAAGTATAGAAGGTAAAAAAAAAAAAAACACATACAATAACATAACACTACAAGCTTAACCAACTTTTTGCATCAAGAAGGACAAAAGAGGACTTAAACAAGGCTGAGAATGAAAACACAAGAACCAATAAATAATAAACATAGTAGGACACCTCTACGCTATTGCTATTACAATCACAAAACCAGTAATTTACTTTTACACACTGCCAAACAACTATTCTGTTAGATTAAGTAAGTAAAAATGTTCTTAAAAACAAAATATATGAACTCCAGACAAAAAGGAAAAATAAAACTTCTTTTACATATAACTTAAGCCGGCTTCCAAAATAAAAGCAATAATTACATATTCCTGAGTAACTTTTGTCAACAAAGCTTTTGCCTGCAAATTGGAAATCCCCAAACTAAATAGCTAGAAATGATCACTGAAAATGATAAAGTAAACATAACCAACTAAACCAAACATATACAACCACCGCCAAAATAAGTTTGATTTCCCAAAAGTGTAAACCTTTTTTCCACTTTAATAGATATTCGTAATCCTATAAGAACAAAATCCGATACCTTTTATTCCTTCTCTTGCAATTTCTCAGCAACATATCAAGGGGTTTGGTTACACAACAGAGCTCTCGCCAGTAGAGTTTTCCAATCCCATTGAGCAGGTTGCCTGATGGATAACTGAACAGAAACATAAGGAAAAAAGGATAAATTGAATGAAAGAGTAATATTCAAATAATTTTGTAAAGCCCATCAAGGAAGTTTTATACAACTACAAACTAAGATTTAGCGGCTACTAGTTTGAACATAGGAGTCGATAATAATTTGTACATTGCGCGTCATAAAATTCGAACATTAAAAATGTTTTTATACCTTATTTGGGAGTAAGGAAACATTATGATGTAGTTAATATATTTTTTTTTCTGTGACTTACCATCTGTAATAAACTAACATATTATTTGTGTTTTCACACAAAGTAAGGACTTTACCTCTGTTTACGGGCTACTTGGTGTCTCAACAGAGTTGCCATTTCTGCTGATTTGTCCATAATTACCTCCTGCTCGGTAGATTGTAGCTTTGCCCGAAGTTAAAACTGATGCCTATGTGTGGTGTGGAGTTTCATTTCCTTGCATTGATGGCTCCAACTCTTCTTCGATAACATCCTTGCAAGCAGTCCTATAGTGGCCCCGCCCACTGCACCTACCACATATACTCCCAAGTTGACGCTGACTGCCCGACTCCGGACATTCTGAGTCACATCAACCCTTCGTTCTTACGACAACTGGGTCTCTTACTAGCCTCCTACGGGTACCACCCTGTTCTTTTGGAACGTGAGAAGGAGCCACATTCTACTGTTCTTCCAAAGGCAATTGAAATTGAACGATTAAGTTTGACATTGTCTCTTTTGCAATGTTGTAGGATCTATCCCCCTTACATGTGAACGAGCTCATGTGCGTAGCAAGATTATTCAATGTTCCCAATCTACTCATGTGTACGACCTCCGACATGTCTTGAAAAGAAGGTTCAACCAGTAAATCAGAAACCCCTTCTTTGGCCCTTTTCGTGAATCTTCTCTTAAAGAGTGATTCGGGTATGTTTCATATATCCATATTCTTCATCACCAAAAAAATATGCAGACATGGTATGCCGTCTGACTAGAACTGCAAGCAAGCACATTCGAGATGATTATCCACACTCGAATGTGTTACGGTATATTCGGAGGCTTCAAAGTTGAACTTTCTTAACTTGAATATGTTTGAGTTTCCTTTAGCTTCCCGTTCGACGACGATGTACCTACTTTCCAACTCAATTTCCAACTTTACCATGTGATACACCTGCCTTGTACAAGCTGTACCATACTGCCACTGGTATCCTATAAGTGTCACCTCTATAGGATACAGTGGATCCGTGTAGTAGTTGATGAAATCATGGCGTTTCTCTGTCTCACGTATGTTGCGTTGAGCTATGTCAACGTGTCTAATGAAGTCCCGTAAAGGCAGCTTACATTTGAGAAACTTCTTCATGTAATAATTGATCAACTCACACCTCTGTGTAGTACTCATACCACCAAAGAAATGTGTCTTCAAAAATGTTTCTACCCAATGGAATCTCTGGTCATATGTCGCACCAACCTACAAATTATCGTGAAGTTCGAACTTCTCTAACAAGGCATTCCATTTGTCATACCACTGTGGAACATTATAGTGATGGTACAACAGATTCTGGAACTCTTTCGTGAAATCTGGAGATTTAATGTTTGAAGTAGCATTTGTTGAAAGATACCATCCGCAAAGTCGGTGAATGGCGACGGGAAAGCACACGCTGATTACTGCCTTCATTGTTGCATCCCTATCCGTGACAACAACCATGGGTTGCCTATTTTGCATGCACTCCAAAAAAGTATCCAAAACCCATTTGTAGTTGTTAATCTTCTCATTCAGAAGCAAGGCAAAGCCGAAGACACAGGTCTAGAAATGGTTGTTCACCTCAACCATGACAAACGGTTTGTTGAACGCGTTACACTGGTACGTCGTATCGAATGCTAGCACGTCAGAGAAGCACATATAATCCCTTTGGCATTCACTGTCTACCCAAAAAATATGACACAGACGATCTTCTTCATCTATTGCGAATTTGGCAAACAACGCTGAATCTGTTGAATCAATTTTCGATGCCCAATACCCGATTAGGCCCTTCGAATTAGTTTCAAAACTCTCTGAACAATGTATTGCAGCAGCCTTGTTATAAGCATCTTTTTTTTGTGAAATCTACTCGTTCGAAACCACCTGCTTGCTGCACCATTAGGTTCACGATGTCACAAGTTTGTAACCGAGCATACTTGTACGTTCGGATTTGTGAAGCTTGCGACCCTGTCACCTTACAATTGGACCTTAGAAATTGCAAGTGTTCTTGAGCAGCGAGAACATGGTTGTGTTTAGGCTCGAACTTTGTCACCCTCCAAGAATTGCCACTTACACTCTTCAGCACATGAAAGCATGCCATACATCCACACCTGCTACAATCTTTTGGCCTCTTTTTTCGATCAGACATACAAATAAACTTGTCACGTCTAAATCCTTGCCTCGAACAAACCCATTCTCTTCGCCACAAACCCCTACTCTGGCTTGTGGAAGTTGTGTGGATTCAAATGTTGAACCCAACACCCCTCAAGTACGCGTTGAGGAAACATTCCCACATTTCCAATTGGGGCAGCTCTTTTCCAATAAGATCGCAGTTCTCAAATTCTATTGGGTGCTTCTGCAGGCCGAGCATGTCAATAATAGACAACCAATCGTACGATGGGCCATTTGAAATATTTGGTTCGTCTTGTTCAGACGGGGTGAGCATTGTTTTGAATTAGTGTGAACGGTGCGTGTTCTAGAGGTTGGTTCGGTATAGACTGAATCAAACAACAAGGCTTCAATGGATTCATCCATGACACTCTGCAAACCAAAGGAAACACAAAAGACAGTGTAAATGGATACCATTCCCTATCAATATTCCTCACAAATCGTTGAGACAAACTGTGTTGAGTTTTTATATCGCAATCACATTATTCAGATTAGCCCTATCTACATGCATTTTGCTTGTGTTTCCTTCCTACCATAAGTTAATTTCTACATTACACAAAAACCGAGTGCAGATTGAATTAAGTTTGAAAGAATCAATAAACACACGCAAAACACCATACAAATCCTAAATGATAAACCACGACTTTCATTGTCCTCATTCATCAAGTCTATTGCAATTCTGCGAACAGCATACTAGTATTTCCCGGACTAAATAAATTTCTCACTAACACTATTACTCTATTAACGTGTAATATTTCCCAAATTTTTTTTTTGCTAAACACATACATCCCCCAAATGGTTTGCACAAAAGGATATATAATGTGAAAACAAATATAACAATTTTCTGCATAAATCTTACCCGACGAATTTGTCAAGCACACCCATGATTCACAACCCAAACTCACAATAACTTTCGGACAATTTCCCGCTTTTCCTTTTTTGGTTCTTCTTGTCGTCGAATATTGAATTGGGAAGACTCTGTTTTCCCGCTGGGCAGTAAGCAATGTAAACATAACGTTTTGGTTACTTTGACATGCTAAAGGGAGCATCATACCTCAAAGTATGGGTAGGTGAACCAATGGTTATGGTCTATACAGACACACGCTACCCAGGGTCTTATAAGATGAAAACATGTTGTTTGCTATATGGATACTGTGATCAGGGCACCTCGTTAGGCTTAGTGGGGCCCTACAAACTCGTCTATTTATGAGGACAGGTGAATTAAATACCTTACAAAAAATGAATGTTCAATTTACTTTTTGGAAACACAATTTACAATAAGTATTTCACGTCGTAATTAGCTTTATAAAATACGATAAGGACATTGTATTGTTAAACACAATTATTAACTTTAAACTTTTTCAACCTTAGTTGGTGTTGGGGAAAAAAATCGTAATGACCTTTTTACCCTCGAAAAGGTCAACGGGCTCCATGCCATGTCAATTGTCCGGTGGGTTCAATGTGATAGCCCGTCTACTTGGGTTCAATGTCGCAGCCCATCCTAAATGGCTTAAAGCCACAACCCAACGGTCATGGGCTCAACGACACGGCCCATGGTCCCACAACTTGCACCACAGTCACTACGGCTCTAAGCCATGACTCAAAGTCACCTACGGCTCTTCGTAACAGACCATCTGGCCAAGCCATGGTCCCCTTATGTAGCAAATGTGTTGTCCATCTCATGGGCTTACTTGCATTGTGGTTAAATAGGCCAACCCACTCCGAATGGGCTCACCCTTTGACAGCCCCGCTCCACGAGCCGGCCAAGTTAACAGAGTCAAGCCACAATATGAATTGGGCCAATTCAAGGGTCGGGTCCAGCCCGTGAACCTGGCCACTAGTCTGGTCATTGGTTGTAACCCCCAGGGTTATTATCATTGAATGTTAGCATAATGGCACATAAAGCTCTATTATGAGGGTTCAACCCGCGAAACCATTCATCTGGCCAGCCAATAGTCGTAACCCCCAGGGTAAATGACCATTGAATGCATGCATAAAAGGTCATCATGACCAGAGGGGTTACGTCCCCTCACAACATCAGTTACAAGAGCCATGAACCCTCATCAATGAGTGTAACTCCCACACATTGATGAGCGAAACTGACTATGCTACAATGAATGTAGAGACCAACAGCCACATTCTTGGCTTCTCTATATAAACCAAGATGAACCTCCTCATCTAGGACCCCGAATCCTCGAGGCTAAGACTCTTGAGATCTCAGACAAGACACTCTCTTGCTCCTACATCTCAGGACACTTCACACCATCACTCCTCACATTGACCGTCCAGCGGTCCACTTGACTCTGGGTTCAGTCCCCCACACTATAGTGCCAAGTCAAACCTTACCTGCCGCACCACTGTCACGCCATCGAGTTACGGTCACGGTAACATCTAACACCTCTTATTTGTTATCTAGGGTCAAACCCTATCTTTTCCTACTTACTTGACCATCGGAGTCCCTTTGGCCTGCACCCCTCGGTCTCAAGGGCTAACGATCCTGGTATGAGTTCTCTGTTGTGCAGGTCATACAGGTTACCGGTGGCCCTACATCAAACAAATTCGTATTGTAGATTTCTACCCTCTACAGGTACTAATCAAAAAGGCTAACGACAACTGGAGGGTCTGCGTAGACTTCACAGATCTCAACAAGGCATGCTCGAAGGATAGCTTTTCCCTCCCTAGAATTGATCAATTAGTGAACGCCACAAGAATTTCTTAGTTTTATGGATGCATACTTCAGCTACAACCAGATTCGAATGCACCAACCTAACCAGGAACATACTACTTTTCTCACAGACTAAGGGCTTTACTGCTACAAAGTAATGCCCTTTGGCCTGAAAAATGCAGGAGCCACTTACCAACGATTGGTCAATAAAATGTTCAAATAGCAAATTGGGAAAACTATAGAAGTCTATGTGGACGACATGTTAGTAAAGAGTTTGAAAGTTGAGGAGCACATTAACAATCTGAAGGAGTCCTTTGAAGTTCTTCGAAAGTATAAGATGAAACTTAACCCAACAAAATGTGTCTTTGGTGTCACATCTGGAAAGTTCCTGGGTTTCATGGTCAATCATCACGGCATCAAGGCCAACCCTGCCAAAATACAAGCTTTTCTCGACATGGAGTCACCCTGTAAGGTTAAGGAAGTTCAAATCTTGACTAGGTACGTCGCAGCATTAAACAGATTCATTTCAATTGCAACGAACAAGTGCTAACCATTTTTCCGTGCCTTTCACAAATGAAAAGATTTTTCCTGGACAGTGAAATGTGAGCAATCCTTCCAGGAGCTGTCGAGCTGCAAACTTATCTAGGCCAACCTCCCCTCTTTTCTAAACCCCAAGAAGGAGAATCGCTCATTCTCTACTTGGTTGTTTCCAAAGGAGCCGTGAGCTCGACAGTAGTCAGAGAAGAAGAAGGAGTCCAGTGGCCTATCTATTACACTAGCAAGTCTTTGCTCAATGCAGAGACTAAATATCAGGAGGTGGAAAAATTGGCCTTGGCATTTATGGTCGCAACTTACAGGCTTCGCCCATATTTCCAAGCACATACAATTACAGTCACAACCAAGTTTGCTTTGAAGCATATATTACAAAAAACAGAAGCGTCTGGTCGCCTAGCCAAGTGGTCCATTGAGCTTGGGGAATATACTTTTTAAGCCGCACACATCAATAAAAGGTCAAGCCTTTGTATATTTCATAGCTGAATTAACCAACCAACCAATAAGCATAGAGCCGGCCAAAGAGCTTATACCAATGCCAAATTAATTATGGCACCTATATGTAGACGGATCTTCTACTAACAGCTGTTCTGGGGTAGGAGTAATTTTAATTAGCCCATAAAGAGTAAGGCTCAGCTGTGCACTCCACTTTCGGTTCAGGCCATCCAATAATCAAGCTGAGTATGAAGCTCTTCTTGCTGGCCTCAGGCTAGCCAAAGAAGTTTCGGCACGTCACCTCCTAATTTAAAGTAATTCATAACTGATTATGAATCAAGTCAACTCCGAATACTAGGCCAAGAGAGAAAAAAAAATGGCCTCTTATATGGAGAAGGCAAAAGAGCTCTTGGGACAGTTTGACACAATTACAATCACCTAGGTTCCCATAAATGATAACGCCAATGTCGATGCTTTGGCTTGCCTCGTGACGGGACTGGAGGATAGTTTACGGAAAACGGTCCCTATTGAGATTTTGGAAGAGCCTAGTATAAACAACCTCAGCAAATTGAAACTATCACTGATAAACCAACCTGGATGGATCCAATCATCACTTACCTTTGTGATGGAACTCTTCCAAAGGACAAATTTGAAGCTCGCCGACTACGGCTTTGAAAGGTTTCGCGTACTCTTATTGGTCTGGGTTTGCTCCATCAGGAGATCTGTCGTCAATCGACCCTTTTCAATATCTCGCAGTGGATCTAGGTAGCCTAGCAGAGTATCAGCGTACAAAAACTACTATTTGCCAAAGTCTCCTTTGTATGGCCTCCCCCAAGTCTCTAAAGACTAGTGATGTGCTTGTTCTTCGGTGCATCGTACATCCTTTAGCATTTCGTGAAACTCCTACGTTGTCGTGGTTGTATCTGTACCATTTATGGTGACATCCACCACTAGCTCCACGTCAGATCGTGTCTCGAAAAGTTAAGCCACTTCGATGTAGTATTGCATGCTCGTTCTAGGGCGTGACCTCGATGCTCCATGTGGGTTGTAAGTCTCCTACTCTGCAAGCG
>WUAT03372847.1:0-10355 GCA_010015005.3 Ulmus americana
ATTATTTTATGTTTATGTTGAATTTTGGTAAATATGAGTGTTTTTATGTTCTTTTTTTTTTTGGGAGGTTTTATTATGTTTATATTGAATTTTAGGAGTTTTGTTGATTTTTGATTTGGTTTTGTAATTTGATAGATATGGCTGATGTTATGTCTCATGGAGGAGATGCTGGAGGCAATCCGCCTTATCCAGGTAGTTCATAGTTACCGGGTCAATGCGAGTCCTGTAAATATTTAGTTTCTTATATATTTGTTTTATTTTAAAAGTTCATTTCGTTTTTACTGACTATAAATCGAAATTTTTATAAATGTAGCACAACCACCAAGAAGAAAGGCCACATCAAAAGGTATAAATTTACATCAAGTGTACGCGGCGAACGAGAATTGACCACTCCCAATTAAGATTGATTGGCAGGAGTGGACATTGGTTCGGATTGGCTCGAACTTCAACATGTTCTCCAAATGCGCGGGGAACCAAATAAAGCATTATGTGCCCCCCTACTATGATAGTTCAGTACAAGTTTCTCAGCATTTGAAAGAACAACTCTTGATGGTGGTTGAGGTACTTAACTCGAACACAACATATTTTTAATTAATTAATTGATTATTTTAAACTAACATAATTTAAATTATTGTAGCACTTTTTCGATATTTGGGGGAATTATCCTGAAGCTGAGTATCATGCCGTGCGAGTGGGTGTCGATCGGTTGGGTGCCGATCAATATTGGGACTACAAGCACCCGGCCCATACCCACTACGACTTGAAGGGCCCAAATGTTTTGTACGACACGATTTGTGATGATGATTGGGTTAGGTGTGTTGGCCTCTTCACCAGCCCAAAATATCTTGTAAGTATTCCACTAACTTTTCATCATATAATTAAACTACTTTTTTTTTTTTTGAAAATTTGTTTTGTTTTGTTTTGTTTTTTTCTCTCAAGAATGTAGCGCAAAAAATAAATCTAACCAAGCCCAGTCAAAGTAAGGTAATTTTCAAGGCTCGAAGACTTTTTCAACAACTCAATACAAAAAAGTAATACTTTAATTCAAATTTATAAATTGTTACTTATAAATTAATATTACATATAAATGTTATTAACAGACTTTATTAATTTTTGTGTAGAGGCAAAACCGAAGAATGGCCTAGGGTGATTGACTTGTTCAGAATGTTTCATACTGACAAAAAAGGTTAGTGGGTGAACGACTACGTAGCACAGGATTATATAAGTCATAATTGATTTGATTATAATATTTTAAATTGTGTTCATTATATTAAATTCTGGTAATTTAATATTGATTGTAAAATTTTAGGCTCGACTATCAAGCGATCTTCAGTCTCAGACTTAGGAAGCTAGTTTGTCAGGTGCCAAGGTGGACAAGCACGCAATAATAAGAAAAGTGATCGGCGAATGACTGGGGCATGTGCGAGGAGTTGGCCGGAAACATACCAAAGCTAGATAGAGCTTAATTTAGCCACGAATGCTTTCAAGTACTGAGCTTTTGTTATCAACCTTACCGACGTGGCTTGACGTTGGTTCAGAACCTTGCGCCCAGGGGCAATCTCTTCATTCTGCCAATTTTTGGAGTCTTTCGTCTCACAATTTGCTATCCACAAGGTGCACAGAAAGCCAACCCATCATCTATACACCATTGCTTAATGGGAGAACAAAAGCACTGAAGATTATCTTACTCACTTTTTCAAGGAGGAAATGAATATTCAGAACAGGAGTGATGTTGCGGCTAACGAGGCTTTCATGGCTGGACTAAGGAATTTAACCGTCCTTAAATACCTAGTGTCTATTGGAAATCCAGACACGATGTCATACCCCAAATTGATCACTAAGATACGCCGTCATATTGAGGCTGAGAAAACATCCAACCTCGAAACCAGCAAACTCAGTCGAGATATACTTCTTGGAGGGGGAAAAAGGAAGCTAGACAATCAAGTTGACCCATCTAAGAAGGATAACAATGACAATGGAAAGAAAAACAAGAATGGCGACCATGGTAGCCACAACGATGGCAACAACAATAATCATAGAAGAGGACCTCAACAAGCTTAGATCTTGCAATTCCAAAAACACACCATGCTCAAAGAAGTTGTCGTCATTGTCTTCAAAGAAGTAGAGCATTAAGGAATCTTCAAATATAAAAACCTCAAAAAATTAGCGAGACAAGTCAAAGTGTTGCTATCATTACCACAACATCGGACATGCCACCGTGACCGCGTGCAAATTGGAAATACTTGAGGGCAAGACACTAGGAAACCCATGGAATGCCAAGCACTTGTGACACTAAGTTAATTTTCTTATGTTTATTTCCTTATTCCAAGTTTGCTAATATCGTGTAAGTCACGAAGATTTTCATGAATAAAAGAATTCTTCAATTTTTCCTATGTCTCTTTAAATGGTTCGCTAACCTTCAAAAAGAAACTAACTTTAAGGGGTACAATATCCTACTAAACTTAACGTTGTGGTGAATTGCAGCTTTGAAAAATAAAATTTTAATCTATTCAATTTCACTTTCGAGCTCATCATGGACGGAACAACGATTGTTCTTAACCATCGATGTGGATACCTAAATCCAAACTTAGTTTTTTTCACAACTAAGCTAGCATGTTACGACGCGAGGCTGTGTTCTGGTATGAACATCCCTACTTAGAAAAGAACCAACCCAGTCAAAAATAGCTATACTCATGGAGAGTTACAGCTTTGAAAGACTTTTTCATCTGTTCAATTTCACCTTCCAGCTTATCATGGATAGAACGACGACCGTTCTTAACCATCGATGTGGATATTCAAATCCAACCTTAGTTTTTTACAAACTAAGTTATTATGTTACGACTTGAGTTTGTTTCTTGGTTGGAACATCCCACCTCAGAAAAGAACAACTCAGTCAAAAATAACTAAGTCCTACACTTAAGACCGACATTTTATGCTTAGAACTATTTATTGATATGACCCACGATCTCATTTAGGTCAGAATGTCCTACCTTAACAATTGCAAGAATCGCAAAATAAATTGGGACAACGGCCAACCTGGATGCCAAGGCTAACTTGGACGATGCGGTCGACCTCAACGCTATGATCGAACTAAAAAATAAAAAGAGGATTTTTCCTTGCTATGCCAAAATTAGTTTCCAAGCTAATTTGTTAACTTGAAAAGTAGAGGGCATTTTTTGGGGAATATTTCCACCAGGCCTGACCCGGGTTAAATACGGTCAGATCATGCCGAGTTTTTTGACACCCGAAGTTCAGTTTAGCCTCATGCTTGACAGTAAACTTTAACGTTCGAAGAAGTCCAAAAAATAGACGACCACATTTGGGCCGAGACTAAGACCCCCGTCGAGCAAGGCCCAGCTTGGCCAAGCTCAAGGTTGGCCGAGTTCCAGGCCTTGTCCAAGCTAAAGGCTGGCTGAGGTGCTTGGCCAGGCTGAGCTCAAGGCCTTGGCCGAGCATGGCTTGACCGAGAGTAAGGCCTTGGCTGAGCAAGGCTAGCTGAGCTTGAAGCCTACCGAGCAAGGTTGGCCAGCCTGATTTTGAATAGCGCGACACTCAATGTGTCACCATATGATCTACAAAAATGCTCTCTAGAATTTCTGTACCCACTAACCCACGAGGTGGTAACCATCAACCACCAAGCCACAAAAGACTTAGTGGGCTTACCCCACTCTTCGAGGACTTGGACCACTAACTTGCTTAGTGGCGAAACCTCCTCCTCACAGCATCGTCTATAAAAACTCTTATTTTCTACTATCAAAGGTAACTCACTCTTGACTCAAAGACTGATACTCTGTCGGATTGCCATCGTAAACTTCGATTGACTTAAGCATCGGAGGGTGATCGGCGGAAAAGTACTCAACCTCTAATGGTATCTTTTGTTTTGTAGTATGGTGTGGTCTCACATCAGCTAGGACAATGCGATCTTACATCATTTTCCGAATGATACGGCCTCACGTCATCTCGAACAGCATGGTCTAACCTCATTTTCTGACATCAAAATAGTTCATTAAAAGAGCAATCCGGTGACTGACGGTTGATCCAATTTTTTGCATCAACAATATTGATGATAATTTTGAACACCTTTGATGTAATGCATATATACTCAATCATTTGAGTTCATTTGGTTAATATTAATTGTGAAATGAGATATAGAGAAAAAGAGAGAGATATGGGTATATGTTCTAAATGAATAAAACTTATAATTCTATGTCAAAGTTTCAAAGTTCAACATATAAACGAGATATTACAGAATATATTTAATGAAAGATATACAAGTATATATATATATATATATACACATATATATATATATATACTTGCTCGTTTGAATTCACATATACTCATAATCTTATTCATTGAACATATTCTAATTTAGGATATGTAATTTTATTGATAAACATATTCTAAGTTGTAGATAATTGAATTATCTTTCTAACGCATCTTGAATCAAGTTGATTGGATTTATATAACTTAAGATATCGTAAAATTAGTGTAATATGTTTAAGAGCATGACTGTCAGTCTACAGAGCGACTATATAGTCTTACGGAGCGACTGTGGAGTCTTGCTGTGTTAAAGTAGAGCGACTATATAGTCTTGTGGAACGACTGTGGAGTCTTGCTGTGTTAAACTGAAGCGACCATATAGTCTTACGAAGTGACTTTAGAGTCTTGTTGTGTTAAAGTGGAGTGACTACATAGTCTTGCAGAGCGACTGTGGAGTCTTGCTATGTTAAAGTGGAGCAACTATGTAGTCCTACAAAGCGATTGTGGAGTCTTGCTGTGTTAAAGTGGAGCGACTATATAGTCTTGAGGTGTGACTATAGAGTCTTGTTGTGTTAACACAGTCGCTTCACTTTAACAAAACAAAACTCCACAATTTCTCTGTTAGACTCCACAGTTGCTCCACTATCGAGTCACAATAAATCAAGCTATTAGAGCCATTTTAACACAAATTTAGTCTTGGGTATCTTCATAAAAGTTGTGGCTCTTTCTCTTAGCTTTCTAGGGCTACAAATATCATTTCATTTTGACTTTAGATGAAAACGTTATGTCCAAATTACTAAAACATATTCGAGTTACATTTGTGTTAGACTTAATTGAGCTATAAGAGCTATTTTAACATAAATTCAGCCTTGTGTGTCTTTTGGCAATTGTAAATCTTTCTCTTAGATTTTTAGGGCCATAAAGATCACCTCATTTGGATTTCAGATGAAAACTTTATAGCCAAAATACTAAAACATGTTCGGACCTAAAATTGGGTTTTACAGTCGAGACAACTTTACACAGCATAACTGCTCAATCGAGTTGCAGTCATGCCAAACTTAATCGAGCCATAAGAGCCAATTTAATACATATTCAGCATTGGGTGTCTTCATAATAGTTGTAGCTCTTTCTTCTAGCTTTCCAAAGCCACAAAGATCACTTCATTTGGACTTTGAATGAAAACGTTATGTCCAAAATAGTAAAACATGTTCAGAGCCAAAATTGAGCTTTACAGTCGCTCTACAAGACTCCACAATCACTCCACTTTAATACAACAAGACTCTACAGTCACTCCACTTTAATACAACAAGACTCTACAGTCACTCCACTTTAATACAGAAAGACTCCACAGTCACTCTGCAAGACTCCACAGTCACTCCACTTTAATACAGCAAGACTCCATAGTCACTCCGCAAGACTCCACAGTCGCTCCACTTTAACACAACAAGACCCCACAGTTGCTCTGTAAGACTCCATAGTTGTTCCACTTTAACACAATAAGACTCCATAGTCACTCTATAAGACTCCATCGTCACCCCGCAAGACTCCACAATCACTCTGTTAGATTCCACAGTCGAGTCACATTTAATAAAGCCATTAGACCCATTTTAACACAAATTTAGCTTTGGGTATCTTCATAAAAGTTGTGACTCTTTCTCTTAGCATTCCAGGGTCACAAATATCTTATCATTTGGACTTCGGATGAAAATGTTATGTCCAAATTGCTAAAAAATATTTGAGTTACATTTGTGCCAGACCTAATCGAGCCATAAGAGCTATTTTAACATAGATTCAGCCTTGTGTGTCTTTTGGCAATTGTAGATCTTTATCTTAGATTTTCAGAGCAACACAAATCACCTCATTTGGACTTCTTATGAAAACATTATGGCCAAAATACTAAAACTCGTTCGGACCCAAAATTGGGTTTTACAGTTGAGCCAACTTAACACAGCATGACTGCTCAGTCGAGTTGCAGTCATGCCAAACTTAATCAAGCCATAAGAGCCAATTTAATACAGATTCAGCCTTGGGTGTCTTCATGACAGTTGTAGCTCTTTCTTCTAGCTCTCCAAAGCCATAAATATCACTTCATTTAGACTTTGGATGAAAACATTATGTCCAAAATACTAAAATATGTTCAGAGCCAAAATTAAGCTTTACAGTCACTCTGCAAGACTCCACAATCACTCAATTTTAATACAGCAAGACTCCACAGTCACTCTGCAAGACTCCACAGTCGCTCCGCACGACTCCACAGTTGCTCCACTTTAACACAGCAAGACTTCACAGTCGCTCTACTTTAACACAGCAAGACCCCACAGTCACTATGAAGGACTCCACAGTTGCTCCACCTTAACACAACAAGACTCCACAGTCACCCCACAAGACTCCACAGTCACTATACTCAACTCCACAGTCGAGTCACACTTAATAGAGCCGTTAGAGCCATTTTAACACAAATTTAGCCTTGGGTGTCTCATAAAAGTTGTAGCTATTTCTCTTAGCTTTCTAAGGCATAAATATTACTTCATTTGGACTTTGGATGAAAAATTTATCTCCAAATTACTAAAACATATTCGAGTTACAATAGTGCCAAAATTAATCGAGCCATAAGAGCCATTTTAACATAGATTCAGCCTTGGGTGTTTTCATGACAGTTATAGCTTTCTCATTTAGCTTTCCAAGGCCATAAAGATCACTTCATTTTGACTTCAAATGAAAAAGTTATGTCCAAAATACTAAAACATGTTCGAAGGCAAAATTGGGTTTTGCAGTCGAGCCACCTTAACAAAGCACGACTGCTTAGTCAAATTGTAGTCATGACAAAATTAATTAAACCATAAGAGTCATTTTAACATAGATTCAACCTTGGGTATCTTCATAAAAGTTGTAGATCTTTCTCTTAGCTTTCAAGTGCCACAATAATAACCTCATTTGAAATTCAGATAAAAAAGTTATGCCCAAAATATTAAAATATGTTCGGAACCAAAATTGAGTTTTGCAGTTGTGAGACAATTAATTGAGCCATTAGAGCCATTTTAACACAGTTTCAGCCTTGGCTGTCTTCTTCAAAATTGTAGTTCTTTCTTTTAGCTTTTCAGAGCCACAAAGATCACTTCATTTGGATTTCGCATAAAACATTTATGTCCAAAATACTAAAACATGTTCTGAGCCTAAATTACCGTTTGTAATTTTTTTACAATTTTTAAAAGTTGAGGGTTTGTTTGCAATTTATTAAAAATAGTGATTTTTTTAAAAAAATAAATTTTGGTACCTATTAATTACACCTAAATACTCTTTAAGGATATATTTTTAAAAAATTTCAAAGTATTGTCAATATTTAAATAAAAATATTATAGAATAAAATAAATACTTGATAAAGTATTTTATATTTAAATTAAATTTTTTTTTATTTAGTTTTAAGTTTAAGTTAAGTTTTGTTTTTATTTTAAAGAAAATTTTAAGAGAGCTAGAGGGTATAAAAATGTAACTTTTTATTTGTAAATGGAGAAAAATAGAAAGAGGAATCATAAAAAAACAAAAAAGTGATGTGTGAGAAAGAGAGAGGGAAAAATTATTAAAAAATTGTAAAAAATTATATTAAATAATTAATTATAAATTAAAATAATATATTTAATCAAACTACTTTAAATTTAATTCAAAAAATATTTAAAAGGTCATTTTAGCAAAACGTTTTTTGCTTGGTCTAAATGTGCAATTCCTCCCATTTACACTTAAAATATATATAAGCTTTTTAATTTTAGAAAGCTTTCAAACTTTAACAAAAAAACAAAGAACATTTCTTCTTCTTCCCCAAACCACCCCAAGCTTTCAAACTTTAACCAAGCCCCCATTCTAGTGTTTTCCTCACCCAACCCATTTCCTTCTTCTTCACCCCAATTCCGAACAGCAATGCCCATCAATAAATGACCTCCAGATTGACCGCCCCAAATCCAATCCCAACCTATTCCGAGGAAGCATTTGAAGAGGTGGAGAACACCATCGGCCAACCCAAACCTCTCACAAAGCAATCCAGTCGGGCAAGAAGAAAATCCTGAAACTTTCCTTGATCATACCCAGATCGTGGAGCAAGTAAGGACCAAAATTCAAGCCACAAATAAGCAAGAAATGGGTGGCAAAGGTGATGAGGAACAAACCCAGGGTGAAGCTTAACCTCCCGTAAGCATTTTTTCCCTTCAAAGTTTTAAATTTTAAGGTTTTTGGTTATATTTGATCTGAAATTGGTGTTTAGGGTTTAGTTAATAATGGGTTTGGTTTGAATTTGATTTATAGACTATTTTAATGGCATATTCCTCCCAAAATAACTAGAAGGGTAGGAGTTTGTTGAGGAAGACGAGGTTTTGTGGGTCGAATTAGGTGGACCGACTTTAACAGACGGTCTTTGTTAAGATACAGTCAGTCTGTGTTAAAAAAAAAAAAAGAAGCAGTCGAGTTGAGTCACGATCTGTACACTACAGCGCGACTCCTCGATTGCATCTCGACTAACATGGACTGACTCGTCGACTGAGGCTTGACTGTATGCAGTCACGTGTAAAAAAAAGAAGACCGACTGATTAGTCGGTGGCCTAACTACCATTGAGTCACTCTATACAATTGTAGTTGAGCTGCAGACTAATCAGTCGGTTGAGATTGGGGAAAGGTTTTTAAAAGCGCAATAGTGTAGTCAGTGGACCGACTGCACAGTCGATGCAACATGCAGGCCAAAAAGAATATGAGCTTTGCAACATCAACAATTCAGTTGATCCAAAGACTACACAGTCGTGCCTGTATTTTTTACGATCGACTATAGTCGATCTATCAACTGTATAGCTGATCTGTTTTTTTTTTATATTAATTCCATGTTTTATGTATTGTTTCTTTAACATTGTTTATATTTTTTATTACGATTGCAGGTATATATTATGAGCGAGTTGTCCTAGCTCCAGGGACTTAAGACGTGGGTAGACTGCTCTATCTACATGGACAAAGACAAATTCCTCGCAAAAATAACTGTGAAGCAACAACTCAGAATTTTGAACGAGATCAAGGATAATCTCGAAGACTGGGAGTTGGATTTATTTATGGCCTCCTGCTTTTGGCATTTCCTTAACCTAGATAGGGAATGGACTGAAGAGGGGGTAAACAAGGGAAGCGTAATGCGTTCGCAGGGCAATATGTGCATTTTCTCATGCTAAGACACATGAGAAACCCGAAGAAGAAAGAAATGTGGTTTTTAGTTAAGGGAAAACCAGTTAGGTTTTCGATTAAAGAGTTTGCTATGGTAAGTGGGTTACAGTGCCATTTTAGACCAGAAACTTAGATGGAGGAGTCAGTTAAGTGGAAGAACCATCTTCATGAAGAACACTTCAGGGGAAACACATAGATAAAACTAGATGATCTAGGTAAAGGTTTTCAAAATATTTGTGAGAAGGAACCCACCGAGACGGAGGCCGAACAGGGCTAACAAAAGGATAGGAGGAAAAAGAATAAGGGTGACCCACTGGCAAAAAGGGGCAAAGGGAGGACCGAGTAAAGGTCACACTTGTTTATTTCCTTGAGAGTGTACTATTGAGTTCCAATGCAAAGAAGAATTGATTGGGCTTTATATGAGCATGGTCGATCATCTCAACATGTTCAATTTGTATCCATGGGGCCTAGAGGTGCTTGAGACCACGTTAAATATTTTGTGGTCGAAGAACCTTGTCTCTAAGTACTAAGAGTGGCTTAAGAAGCCTACCAAGAAGCAGTTGCTGTTCGTCAAAGGAGACATACACACTTTTGGAATTCCCATTTGCTTTTCAGGTAAGCAACAACTATTTGTAAATGTTTTTTTTTTTGTAATATTGTTTATTGGTGACGATTATTGATTGGAATGAAATGTTTACTAATGCAGATATGGGCGTTTGAGGCCATCCCCTTCCTCGGTAACATTGTTCATGTAGGTTGAGGGAACGAGATCCCACGATGCCTAAACTGGTCTTGTAGAGACAACATGCCCACGTTGGAGAAGCTCAAAAATGCTTCTTTGGAAGACATGGTATGTATATTTAAGTGTTTGAATTGGTACGTCTGGATTGTTTAATAATACATAC
>WUAT03372958.1:0-10352 GCA_010015005.3 Ulmus americana
GTGCCGGCCGAATCTCACTAGAGACGAATTGCTTGAGCATTTGTTCATCAAGTTGTCTGGTCTAACTCATATGGTTTCCCAGTTAACCTAGAACTATCATTCTGAGTATTGGTTATGGTTGTTTGAGCTAGCAAAGGGATCCGCTGGATATATATAATCAAGCTCCAATAATCATAGATAAATTGACTCCAAACCAATTTCCTAATCGATTATTAACTTCAGAGTTACTCTATTAAAAATCCAAAGTTGAACTCTTGATCATATACTGTAATTACGAAAGAACTATCATCTTTTATCCACGATCAATCATTCATGTATCATCCCCATGTATTATCCATATCGACTAGAGATCAAGTCCTTTTAATCTCATCAATCACTTTTATCTTAAGACCAATCATTCTATAATGGAAAATCCATGTTAGTAAATAAAAAAAATACCACTTGAACAACATATACTCAAGTGGTTAAGCTCATTTGATTTTCATTAACCCGAATGATTCCTTAAGAGGATAATCTTAAATCTAAGTAGAGCTATGGATTCCATATCTATGAATACTGCTTTATCATTTACAAGTCATGCATTCAACATATGATTCTCTTTTGATTGATTTTTTTTTTTTTTATCATGTAAATTTTAATTTTAATTTTGAAAGACAAAACAAGTTGATTTATCAACTTGTTTCAACACTTATCCAATTTTGATTGGACCAAGTATTACACTAATTCATTTTTTTTCCTAAGATTCCATAGTTGTTAGATTAAGATTTATTAATTTATAAAAACATCTTTTGCAGTCTTCAATCTAGACCATTTGATTATTTCATGATCAAATCTTGACCATTCATTTAAGATCAAATATATTATCTATTTGGCATTAAAATTCCTTTTTAACATTTTAAATCCAAATAGTCATTTTCTACAAAGTGACAATCTTGCCCCTCTAAGACTAGAAAGTCAACATTTTATTTGACTTCAAATCTTATTCATAGAATCATGATTTGATTAAATCATGACCCTTAATTTTACACACCTTAGTGTTTTAAAATTATATCGATTTTTATACTAGAATTCTTATCTACATTAGCTACTCATTTATTATTTATTTTAATGTATTTTAAACTACTAATTTAAAGTTTAAATCCTTATGTGTGTTTCCAAAATATTTTCATTTATTTTTGTACACCTTTTTCAAGTTATTCTTCAAATATTCAAAATTTACTTCATGCTATGACTATCATAATATATTCACATAAACCATACACTAAATTCATAGAAATAATCCACACATTCAAATATTATAATGCCTTCATTAAAGTCTTGGGGTTTACACCAACCCTCTTCAAGAATTTATAATCACCTTTGGTGACACGTAAATGGCCAGGTGTCTGTAAATAGAAACCCCCAAAGCCACATGTCTATGCATAGAGGCCCTTGGCCAGTTGTCCAATTATGAAATCTTATGATCTTGCATGTTAAACACCTCAAATTCCACTTAGTCTCTGAGTCATTGAGCAATGGATTTGACGAAAGAAAGTCCTTCAGAAGATGTCATAATTTCACAAAACACAAATTGCCCAATTTTCTCTCTATTCCTCTCTCTCTTTCTCAGTTAAGAATAGAAACCCAGAAACCTTCAAGTGTTCTTCACGTTCATCCTTCAAACAAGCTTTTCCAGGTAAAGAAATTCAAAAACATTTGAATTTTTACGTTTTTTTAAGCTTAAATTAAGCTTTTACTAAAGGATTTTGGAAAATTTGTGTAGGACATCAAGAACAGCAAACAAGCTTTGAATTGTTCTTCAAGTTTGAATTTTGTTCAAATAATTCTTGGTAAAAATTCCTATCCATTATATTTGAATTTTCTGATTTGAAGTTTGGAAATGCATAGATTGTGTTAAATTGTTGGAACTATTGTATGCGAGAAAATTTTAAGTTTAAAGTTGTTTAAGCATGCAAATACGATTTTTAGACTGTTTCGATAACTTAGATTGTATAAGGGTTTCAACAAACCTATCGGACTCTGATTTAGAAAAAAAATTAGCTTGTTGGAAAGCTTGGAATGTCTAGTTTTACATGGTAGAATTTTAAAATTTAAGGAATTATGGATTTCAAAATATTAAGGTTTAAACACAAGTTACCCGAAGAAAAATCGATTTCGGTTAAGAAATTATAAAATTTGATTATGGGTTTTAATTTATGAAAAATTAACATTTTTATGATTAAAGCTTTATTTTAAGTCCAAATTTTGAATTGGTGGAATTTAAATAAATTTTAGGGCTTGATTAATAGTAAATTGGGATTTTGAAAAAGATAAAAAAAATCGTTATTTTTGAGCTTTTACGAAATTATATAAAAGTTAGTCTTCCAAATTTAAATCTGTAGACATTTCGATTCTTTTAAATGTATTTTGAGCTTTTTTGCAAAATTATGTCCTACTATGATTTTTAAATTCTAACAAGCGAGAATTCTAAGTTTTTGGCAATTTTTATCGCAAATTCTGTCATGTATGAAAAATCATTCTCCAAACATTATTCAGTAGAAGATTTTAATAAGTTGTGATGTTCTGAATATAGGCAAGGATCGTTAAGTCAATTACACGCTTAGGAAAAACTACATAAATCCGTAAGTACAGATCTCAACTACAACACAGAACAAAAGAATTTTCAAAAATAATATGTGCAATGTATTCAATAAGTGTATTTTTGATTATCTGATGGTTTGACTGATGCTATATTGTGTTGTCTGATATATCTGATGGATTAACTGATGTTGTACTGTACTGTTTTGGATTAACTAGTTATTTATCCATATTATAAGCTTGTATGATTATGTGCACCCCATCCAGTTATTATGCATGTCTGAACATTTATCATAACCATGCATTATATGACAGTTTCATACATTTAAGAATAAAACTGTCAATAAGAGTCTCAATATGATAATCTTTTGCATTAAATTCAGAAATTAACTAATGTCAATAAGGAGACTATAAGTTTAGTATGTTATTACGAAGATTAAAATGAATTTAGGTGTGTCGTACTATCCCATCTTAAGGGACATTCCTTCCTCGCTCATGATCTTACGTTAGAGGATAATTATGGAATATTTTTGGCCAGAGGACTGGTGTTGGACCTGGGTAGCTCCCCCGACGCCCTCTGATGGCAATGCGCTAGGTACATACACAAAGGGTCCGAGTCTAGATAACATTCACTAAAAGTCTAGACTACAGTAAATTGAAATGAATAGAAGTCTGCATTCAATAGGCATTATATCCATAAATCATGGTATTATCATTATTGCTTATATGTTTGTATGCTTATTGAATGTATTGTGTCAATTTTGTGAGATATGTCTATACTTACTGGGCTTCGGCTCACGACTTACGTTCATGTTGTATGTACCAAGGGTAAGCATATCTCAGGTGCATGAATGTGATGCAGGTGTGGTTGAATTCTAGAAGATGGGAATGGATAACCCAACCATGCACACACATTCTGCACATGTTACAAGAGTTGTTTATCTTTTTTATAAACTATTTGAATAAATGTTTTGTACTGTACTTTTCTTATTGTGAATTTGGCATGTCAATATTCTTTTTGGAGGCTTTTCTTTAAATTATTAGTCTGGTAAACTATGATTTATCAGCAACTGCTTTCTAAAATTCTTTATTCGATTTATCTTTATAAATATCAATTTTTTCTATAATTATGATTTACCATAGGACAACGTTTTAAATCTTGATTTCCAATAAGAAAAATATGTTTTGGATATGTACGAAGTTTGACGACCTAAACAAGATATGAGTTTTAAATAAAATCTGTGGACTACTCAATTTTCAAAGTAGTTAGGTTTTCGAATGATCCATTCTTTTCAAATGGAAGTCTTTCTAGAATGTTTAGGTTTTAAAAAAAAAAAAATTCCTGAAATTTTAGTCTTAAACCATACTTAAGAGGGTTAATTAAGCTGTTAAGAACTTTGGTCGCCACATCTTATATATTTGTTATTTTTTTTCTTCTAATTTTGAATTATTTTTTATTCTTAAGGAGAGCGTATGATGGAGTTGAGGGACCAATATTATGTTGAGGAGATGACAGACTATGACATTATGGAATAGGTTCTCAATCGTGAATCGGTTCGACTCAAAGGATGGAGCCTCCAGAGCGCGACCCTACGGAGTTTGAGCGGCAACTTATTGAGAAAGTTGCACTTTTGGAGGGAGAAGTTTCTTGTATGATGGATACTCTTCGGACTCAGCAGAGTATCCTTCACACACATGGCCTTATCCCTCCACCTTCGTCTCTAGCTTTTGATGTATGATCTATTTATGTTTTAGTTATGTTTTTAATTTATTGTATTACTTTTGATTTGTAGCATTTTAGCTATGTTTTTATGTTATTTGCATTATTTTAGATTTGTAGTATTTTGAATTTGCTTTGGAGTTAGAATTTTTAAAATTTAGGATAATATTCCTTTATAATTTTTAGTATTATTTATCAAATTTTACATTATTTTTAAAAAAATTTAAAATTATTCAAAAAAAATCGTTACCTGCAAAAACAAATTGTATACCTATACATTAATAATTTTACCTACAAGTACAATTTTTTTGCCTACACATAAATTGAAAAAATAAATAAATAAATAAACAATTTGTTTACCTACACATAAAACATTGTTACCTACACATATTTTTTATTTATACCAAAACATAAAATGGGAAAATAAAAAAAAAGAATTTAAAATAAATAAAAACAAATTGAAACGTGTCAGTGGGTCAATACGACATGTGACACAATCAGATTGGTGCACGTGGCGACCTGCTAGTGTTCCATGCGTCAGCTTAACTATGAATGGGCCATGTGTCAAATCATAATTGCACATCGTGTCAACAAAAGAAAGGTTCATGCAACGCCATGTGTCGACCTACAATTGGGTCATGTGTTATCTTATTAAAAAAAATGTGTTGTCACCTTATTGGGACACCTGTCGACTTACAATTCGCCACCACTCTGCCATGTGTCAACCATAATTTGGACCACATGCTTGTTTCTTATAGGCCATGTGTCGACGGTAGATTGGGCCATGTCTCGCCACGTGTCAAGCATATAGTGGTCCATGCATCACATGAGTGTCGCATTATTTGTGCCACGTGTGTGTCAGATTGTCGCAAGTTTAAAGGAAAATAAAGTTCGCAACTTTAATTTGTAGCCGCAAACAAATTTATTAAATATAAGGATGCATATGATTATGTCTTCTGCACAAGGATCCACATAATAACTTATTATTGAACAATTATTTGAATATTAAAATTTCTAATAATAAACATGCAACGTAAAAAATTAAGTAAATAAACTTAGTTTTATTTTTTCAAAAATTGAATGTTTCCCTAATCAGTTTTATTGTGAATGATCAACCGTTCATGATCAAACACGTCCACAAATTTAACAAAAAGGATCTTAAATTCTACTTTCTTACTTGTGTAAGTGATGAATACAAATAACAATATTTAGGTTACATAAACTTTCACATAAAAAGTGAAAGTGATTACGGTGGACATATGATCCAATACAAAAAAAAAAAAAAAAAAAAAAAAAAGCAATTGAAAGATTCATTTAACAAGGTTTCTCAACTATGAAAATATTTATTCCAGTAAAAAAAAAAAAGCTATGAGAATATTTACTCATAATTGGGGAATTGACGGTAAACATTCAAACAATAAAAGCCGACTTAATTAGGGAAAAAAACATTACTATTGATCATGTAGTGTTGAAAAATGTCTAAAAAGTATCCAAAATATATTACAACAAAAGAAAAAGAAATAAAGTATGGGGGGACATAAACCTAACCCATAAATTAATCTTGTCCTCTCTCTTTCAAAGAAACCAGGCTCTTCACATAAACGGTATACAAAAGAATCTCTACCTCTGTATGAACAAAAATATTCCGAAGCTTTCGGGTACTAAGGTTGTAGGATGCAATGATTCCATCATCAGTGTCCATAAGAAGCTCATCGCTCTTCCAGAACACCAGCGGCAATTGAACTCCTTCTAAAGGCCCAATTGTTAAATATTTTCTCCATGAACAAAACCCTTTGTCACCTTTATAGCAGCAGCCATCCATCACCCACATATGAATGGATTTTGGAAACTCTGTTTGTCCAGGGTACCAAAACAAATAAATTGCATCATTCCATATTGCAAGATTCGTGCATGACATTTCAAACTTTTGAGGGTTATTTGGCAATGGAATGCTATGAAATACCTCATCACAAATATCAAAAGAAATTAGGACTGTTTGGTCCTCATCACCATTCACAAACCAATAACAAACACCTTTGTGATTTACAGGAACATTAGGGTGCTTAAGCCGAAAGTTTCCACCACCACATGTGGGAACATTGATCTCTTTCCAAGAATTAGTACTCAAGGTGTATAACTCAGCCCTAAACTTATCTTCTTCCGAGAAAACCCTAACAATCTTGTAATCTTTAGCTCTCGAGTCATAGCCAAATCCCATACTTTCTACCTTAGACTTATTGTGCAAGTGCGTTTCTCGAAGGAGCTTGCACTCGTGCAGCGTCGGGTTCCATAACATGAGGCTATCAAAATCATTAACTAGACAAATGATGCCATTGCAATGATAAGTTTGAATGAAAGCCATATCAAGATTTTCACAGGGAAAACTAGGTAAACTGAGATCTTCAATAAAACAACGAATGGTGTCCTCTTTGTCAACATTATCATGTAATGTAAGCAATGAGATTGATTCTTCATAATTCTCTTCCGGCGTGTTGTGATTGCAGAGATGGGACATACTAACAAGTAAAGATGTAGAGGAAGAAGACTTCATATTGTGTAGGTGTTTGGCCACAAATGCTTGATCTTTCACAAGAAAACTGATAAGAGAGAACCATGGCTTACTCACACACTTGGATCGAATTAAAGACTCTGGAGGTAGCTTTGACAAGATTTCCTCCACCACCTCTTGTGGTAGCTTGCCTATCCACACCATTTTTGAACCTGACAAGAGAAATTGATTCAATTTTATTCCATTTCAAACCTTTTTTTATTATATTTTTTCTTGAATCATTTCTTTCAACTTTGTGAAGAATATAATTACAAAAAATAAAAATAAAAGCCTTAAAGAAAATCATGGCATAGTATCCCTCCAAAGAAAACATTAAAGAATATTATAGCATAGTATCCCTCTAAAGAGAAAACCCTAAACTTAAAAGATCAATTCGTATATGTTTGTTTTCTTTTAATTTGGAATCAAAATTGTGTCAATTTTTAACAATAAGGATAGATGGAAATTTTCTCTGAATTCTTTTTAAAAAAATAAAAAATAAAAAATGAGAGAAAAAGGGCTCACCTTAGTCGGATAAGACAAGTACGTACTTGCTGACCTTCAGAAGATGAAGAAATTTCAGATTCTAAATGTTGAGATATGAAACCCAATTGAGGGAGCCTTGTGAGATTACATAGTAATATATATAGTGCCTCTTCCCTTTTTAATATACATGTATTTATATATCCAGAAGTGGTAGGTATTTTGGAAAATTATTTTTTATTTATAAAAACGATTTTGTATGATTTTGTTTATTAAATGTGGCATATGATTATATAGTAACTAATCCACATCTTGAATTTTATTATTTGTGATATCAATTTAAATGTACACATATCAATGCTGAAAACTTGATTCACTAGATAACTTAGAATCTTTTGTCATAAACAAATTTAATAAATTTTCTTCATTAAAAATCCTGTCATAATTAAGTTTATGAACTTTCTTGATTCAATTCTTAAAAAAATAAAATAAAAAAGATCTTTCTTGATTCATCAATTGATAGTTGGCAATTTACTTGCTATATTACCATTTTCATCATTGTAAAAATATAATATTATATTTTATTTCTCATTTTGATTTCATTATTCCTTTTTAACGAAGATCTGATTAATTTTCTTTTTGAATTCCTTTTCTTATTGTATGGGAAAAACTTATCTTAAGATAAAGTATTTAAGAAAGGCATCACTATAAGAAAATCACAAAAAAAACTACGTTAAAAATGGTATTCATAGACAAAATACTATCATTTTCAAAGGGTAATCTAGATGCGTATATATAGTCGTAAGTACCCCTTTTTATTATTGTTTTTGTCCGTAATCTTTTCATGTTTAAAATGATAATTGTATCCGTTAAAACAGTAGTCGTAAACTTTGAATCTTATAATTACATGTTTAAAATAATAGTTTAATAAGTATTTTGATTACAGAAATTTAAAACAATAGTCTTATGTACTAAAATAGTCGTCAAATATATATTTTACTACCTTCTGATTAAAATGATAGTTATATATACTATTTTGCTACTTTAAACAAAAAAAATGGTAATTCTTTTTTCATACGTTACTTCTTTTTTAAAATAAAATGTTAGTCCTTAATATTATTTTATTACCACCTTTTTAAAATGAAATGGTAGCCCTTTATATTTTATTACTACTTTTTAAAAATGTAATGGTAGTCATTTAAAATATTTTACGTACCACCTTTTTAAAATGAAATGGTAGTCATTTAATATATTTTACTACTTTTTATAAAATGAAATGGTAGTCATTTATACTTTATTACTACATTTTAAATATAAAATTGTAGTGATTTAAAATTTTTACTACTTTTTAACAATAAAATTGTAATAATTTTTATTATATTATTACTTTATTAAAATAAGAAAAT
The DNA here is from genome assembly GCA_010015005.3 of Ulmus americana. Classification (NCBI taxonomy): domain Eukaryota; kingdom Viridiplantae; phylum Streptophyta; class Magnoliopsida; order Rosales; family Ulmaceae; genus Ulmus; species Ulmus americana. Next base: position 8,735 of record WUAT03372958.1, read on the forward strand.
AGTCATTTTGATCATATTAAAACAGTATTGTAGATTTTTATCAAATGAAATGCATTACATTTGTGCATTATGCAGGGAATGCACAAATGAAATGCATTAAATTTGGTAGAATGTTGTACCTAAAATAGTTTGAAATGAAAGTTAATATTATATTAAACAAGCATCAATAGTAAGCCCGACTGCTCTATTAATTGGGCACCAAATGCAGAAAACCTAAAACTTGCTAAAACTTCCTATAACTAAGCTCACAACCTAACTATATTTTGATCAAAATATTAGCAACTAAAACATGCTGCATACGTACAAGCAAGTTATTATCCAAATTTTGCAACCAAAGACATAAAACTTAAAATAAGGCAAAATATTCCAAAGTTCTAGCAGGACCTTAAACAATCCAAAGTTCTAGCTTTAAATTCAATAATTTCATATTATAATTCTAAAAAAAATAGTTCATAACATTATCCAAGTTAATTCTTGCTTTAAATAACCCAAACCTTCATAGACACGACCTCAAATGAGCAGTCCATGTAAAATTTGGGAGAGGGAAGGAGAAGCAGACTAAGAGTCTGAATATTTCTCATTGATTTACAAAAAAGGAAAATACAAAGTTAAATAAAAAATTACAAGGGAAAAGGAAAGTGCCTCTACATATTCCTAAGAGAGACTTTCCTACTTCCTAGAATACAAAACAATAAACAAGATGGCTTTACATCTCCCAAGGAGACAAAATAAATACACAAAAGAAATAGCAGTCTAATAATACTATAAAAAATAACAGTTGAGTAGAGTTTATATTTAAATAGAGAATAGAATGTAGATAATAGTACACAAAATGAGCCCGTTTTAAAATATTTTATTTTAGTAAGTTTAATAAAATGAATGTAAGTGTAATTTCACTTGTATTTAGAGAAGGTTGGCGTTGATGATTTTAGTCCTATGGAGGCGAGTGTTATTTAACCAAAGCTAAAAGGTGTAAACCACTCTTCTTTTTTAGTTATACAATAATTTTATGTTATTTAGTTATTTGGTATAAATCTGTTTATGTGAATGAAGTTTTTCTATTAAAAAAAAAAAAAGTTGGAGAAGTTTGTCATTTAAGTTTCTGGTACAAAATAGTTGTTGATTGTAACTGATTAGTTGAGCCTAGGAAAGATTTTGCACAAAAAGTTGATATCTTAAAAAGGGACATTATTGTGAGATTTTAAATAAAAACAAGAGGTTGGCGTAGGTTGCAAACTTGATAAAAGTTGCCCCTCCACTCATATTGTTTAAACTTTGATCATTCGAGCTTTATTGTTTTATCCGATATCCGATATCCTTTGTAGCAGTGCTTTTTTCTCCTCGTCATTCCGGGATTTTTTTTTTCACTTAAAAAAGAATATGAATTTGTTTGGTTATGCATTAAAATAATTTATTCAAATCATGAACTAAATATTAACTCAATTATTATTTTATTATATTTTAAATGTTTGGAGAGACATAGAATAAGAAATTATTAAGAGAAAGTGGTGGAATTGCACCACTTGAAGAAAAAAAAAGTGTCAGACAATAAAAACAATACCAGAAATGATATTGATAATAGTAACGACAACGATATTAGTAACGATAATTGTAATTA
>WUAT03373069.1:0-10351 GCA_010015005.3 Ulmus americana
AAAAAATGACTTATATGAAAAAATTAAAAATAAGGACTCATATAAAAGAAAAAAAGGCGTTTACGGAAAAGAAAAAAAAAAGGGTGCAAAAGTGCAATTGAGCGGTTGATGACGGAGTCCTCAGTGCCCCCAACACGCCCAATAGTGCCATATAAACACTTTTTATATATGTATAGATAAAAATTCCATTTTTTTAATAAATTGATTAGAGTGGTAAAAATGTTTGGTGACTTAATTTTAGAGGTGTTCATGTAAATATTCGGTTTTTTATGGTAAATGTATAATTTTATTTATCAAAACATATTGGTTTAGTTTCACATAGTGGTTGAGTTCTAATAAATAGTAATAATTGAGTTCAAATATAGGTAAAATTTTGTACAAATACGCTTTACTGTTTATATTATTTTTTAAAAATATCATTTTTTCTTTCAATTTTAAATTAAATATTTTATAAATACAAATTATTTTAACATAATTAAAAAATATGAAAATTATTAAAAAGTATTATATTTTTTATTAGTTTTATGCTTTTTAATTATTTTCTAAACTAATTTTTAGTTTAAAATTGAAGGGTATAATTATCGTTTTTTAAAAAATTGACCTATAAAGATAGAATTGTAATTTTTTATTATTATTAATTTTGTGCTTTTAATTTTTTTTAAATAATTTTAATTTAAAATTCCTATTAAATAATCTATATAATAATAATAATTTTTAGTATATTTTTCTTAAAGGTTATAAAATTAAGATTTTATTATAATTTAAAGTTTTATTTAAAAAATTGACTAGGGTTGGTTTGAGAGTTTATCCAAAAAAAATTTTAATCCTATCTTATTCTAAAAAAATTCTCAATTGGGTGCGTTTGAGACGCTATTTAAATAAGATTTTTGTGATTATCAGCAGGATAATTTTTGGGATAAGATTTTAAAAGTTTTGGTAAAAGTAGGTGGGTTTGCAAGATGAAAAAATAATTTTATGTAAAAAGTGGTGGGGTCCACGAGATTTAATAATAAAATTATAGTAAAAAATAATATTTTTATGTTAAAGGTGGTAGAGATATTAATAATATAATATAAAAGGTGGTGGAGTACATAGAATATGATAAGATAATATAAAATGTGGTGGGGTCCATTGGATATAATAGAATAAAATAGTTGTTAGAATAGGAAAAATAATAGATGTAATATTATTTTTAGAACAATTTACGGTAGTGATACTCTAACTTTTGTCACCTTATTAGTTTAGTCCAATAACTTTTGACTTTGCCCAAAACGATCTAATATGGCAATTCGCCTTACCAATTTGGTCCATCTGTTATATCCCGCCCAAATTCGGACATTAACTGTGATGTGTCCTGGTAGTTAAAATTTTGAAATAAGAGTAAATGTTTTAGTATGATTATATCTTTTATTAAAATATGAAAAAAGTTTTTTATGTTGAATATTAGGGTTTTGTAAGAGAAATTGAGAGTTTTAGATTGTAGCAAAAACCCTAATATTCAAATATCAAAAGTTTTCTTTATATCTTAATAGTAGATATAAATGTACATGACATTTAAACTAGTGTCACCATTTTAACTATCACTCCATATCATAATTAACGTCCGAATCTACATGGGATGTAATAGATGAGCCAAATTGATAACATATATTGCCATTTATGACTGTTTTAGGCAAACTCAGAAGTTATAAGACCAATCTGATAAAGTGACAAAAGTTAAGAGTATCATTAGAGTAAATCATTCTAATTTTTATAAACAATGAAGTTGTGGCTCTGTTCGAGATGCGATTTAAATAAGCTTTTGGTGATTATGAACAAGATAATTTTTTGGATAGGATTATAAAAATTTTGGTAAAAATAACTAGGGTTCACAAGATTAAAAAATAATATTTGGTAAAAGGTGGTGGGGTCTACGAGGTTTAATAATAAAATAATATTTTATATAAAATGTAGTGGAGAAATTAATAATATAATGTAAAAGTTGGTGGGATTTAGATGTATAGATATAATAAGATAAAATGATGTAAAAAGTGGTGGAGTTCACAAGATAAAATACGATGAGATAATGGTAGAATAGGGAAAAAGAACATGTTTTTTTGTAATTGGTTTTTTGATGTAAATACCTTCCAATGTTTGTGCGCTTTACATGTTACTCTTTAAAATCAAAAATTGGCACAAATACCCCCGTGAACTTGTATTTATTTTTTACAATTTTGATGAAAATACTCCCTAAATTTGTTAAAAAATTATCAAATTTTTCAAAATATGTAAATTCATAAAGTATTCGTGCTAATTTTTAACTTTAAAAATAATATGTAAAAACACACCAACAAGAAGAAGTAATTGCACAAAAAAAGTCTTTAATTTTTTTTTTTAAATGAGAAATGATATGATCTTTTTAAATAAGGTGTCAAAAGATGCGTGTATATTTCTTAAAAATTACTGTATTAGGAAATAAAAATTATTATTTTATTTTTGCCTCGAAAAAGATCCGTATAGCCGAGTAAGGTCACCACAACACGACAGCTAAAACCCTCGTGCCTTGTTATTCTTCCCCGCTTTCCTATTCTAGGGTTTTCGCCGTTGACGGTTGACCCAGAAATCTCCTCCCGTTCCTTTGTAGACCTCTCTCTCTCTCTCTCTCTCTCTAGATCTCTTCTTAGCTCAATTCTACAACAATGGCGGATCACGCCAAACCAAACAACGAAGATCAAAAACCCAGACTCTACAATCCCTACCAGGACCTCCACCTTCCAATCCAAAACCTCTACAACCTCCCAACCGCTCCCGAGCACCTCTTCGTCGAAGAAGCCTCGAGGCATCACCGCTCCTGGGGCGAGAATCTCCAATACTACACGGGCTGCGCCTACTTGTCCGGCGCGATCATCGGCGGCGCCAAGGGCTCCGTCGAAGGCCTCAAGGCCGCCGAGCCAGGCGACTCGGTCAAACTCCGAGTCAACCGCGTCCTCAACTCCGGCGGCCAAACAGGCCGGAGGTACGGCAACACCCTGGGCGTTCTAGGGCTAATTTTCGCCGGATTGGAAAGCCGGTTTATCCATTTTAGGGGTCGCGATGATTTGTTGAACACTGTAGCGGCCGGGCTTGGGACTGGTGCGCTTTACAAGGCGGCGTCGGGGCCGAGGTCCGCCGCCATCGCCGGAGCTATCGGAGGTATCGCCGCCGCCGCGGCGGTCGCCGGGAAGCAAGCTGTTAAAAGATACGTGCCGATTTAGTTAAGGATTTTTAGGTTTTTATTATAGATAATTTGTATTGATTAGAAGTTTATAGGTTTTATTTTTTATTTGTTTTGAAAAATCTGTCGACTTTTTTTTTTTTTTGTTTCCTTTCGTTTACCGGAAATTTTTTGTTCTTTGCAATTCTCATATTTCCAACCTTGGGTTTCTCGTCTCTGAGCTGTATCGAATTTCCGGCCGACCGTTGAGCGACATGTCGTTTTAGTTGTACAATTGTAAAAGGAAACCGGTCTCTTTCTTTAGTGTGGAAATTAGACCCACTGGCCTTTTTTCTTAATTTTATTTTATTTATGTTGGTATTCGTCAAACGTAGAGTTTTGGCAATTATTTTCCTTTAAATTGACAAAATTATATTCAAAAGTTGAAGCAAGTTGAGTAATTAATGACAGCGATACCCCGGTGTGAAAGAAAAAAAAGGTCGAAAAAACTAAGGTCTCAAATGTATGAAGAGATACATTAGGATAGTTTTACAATTAGCTCATCTCAATCGAAGATTTTAATCAAGAACATCAAAATTGAATATTTCTGAATGTGAAAATATTTTTAACACTTGTTATTGTATTTTGTTGAAGATACATAAAATAAGACCTTTGCCCACGGGCGTTACAAATCTAGATGGGAAAATAGTCATCCCTAGTTTAACGTTTTGTGAAACGCCACCTGCACAAACAATCAAAGGATCGATAAGCCCAATTAACTACACAAAATCAACCAATTTCAAAAAATATAAATAAAAAAATGCAACAAAAACGAGGAAATTATGCCAGTGGCACTTTTGGGCATGTCATTGAATTTTTGGCAGCAGAGCCATTAATCGACATTCTTTATTCATGGTAAATATACAAATTTATCTTGTAACACATGGTTGAGTTTTAAAATGGTTGGTTGAGTTCTAAAATACAACAATTGAGTTCTAATATATAATTCTACCATAAAATAGTTGAATTCTAATATATAATAGTTGAATTTTACTTGAATTTTGGTTGAATTTTGATTAAGTTTATATTGGGTATAGAAGTATTATTTTCCTACCGCCGGTGTTATCCACCTAAATCTCCCGTTCAAAACTGGGAACCCCGCCCGGAAACTATGGCCTTTGGCCATATAGGTACCCAGACACTGGGTGCAAACCACAGGCCTGACCATTCGAGCTACCACTCATGGGTAGCACCAGTTTGAGTTGACACCTAAAAGGAACTGCATATAGAATTTTAGAGAAAAAAAAGTAGACTTACAGAAGTTGATGACTTCAGAAGCTCTCTGATGGCCATTGTTGCATAGCAAGAAGTAGGAAGAATAAAGCTCAACTTGAGAGCCAACTGGGTTTCTTGAGATTTAGCACCACAAGCAGATTCACCTTGTGCCACAACTTCTCTCTCGACACCCACATCGTTATTATCTGTTTGAAGCTCGGCATCATGCCTATCTTCATTTCCGTTGTCTTGATTCTTCTCAACTTTTACAGGTTTAGATTTGGCAATGATGTCTAAATCAGTTTCTGCCAATGGTTTGGTCCCATCAATATATGTAAGTAATTCCCTACAAATAACAGAAATTCGAATAAATAATGCATGATTCTATCTGAATTCTGAAAGTAAATTATAAGATTTTCAAGCTTCCTGAAGAGTATAGAGGGGGAAAAAGGAAAAAAGACAAAGGAAAAACATACCATTCATAATCCTTTGGTTTTTGGAAAACCCGCCTATAACTTCCAGTCATACTAGTAATTGAAAATTCCCTAAAATAAGTAACACAGTGCACAATATTAGTTAGAGAGAACAAGAAATGGCAATAGATAGCACATGGCAGGTTTCGAAAGGACCAGGAACAAAAGGGTTGTTAATTGAGGACCACATGGAAGTGCTGAGGGACATACTTGACATTATGTGCACTCTCTGTCAAGCTAATTTCATCCTGTATGCAGAAAAGAACAATTTAGGTGGTGGAAGGGAGTGGGGGTTAGAGCTTGGCAAAACATAAACTTCGAAAATAACAAAAGGCTCCAACATGACATACTTTCTTTGCCAGATTATGATAAACTTCAGCTATATCATTGGTTGGAAGGATTACCCTTGAACTGCCAGAACAATATAACAGTGAGCAAAAGAACAATCAGTTAAATTCAATGGCTAAGTACACCATGTGATAATTATTGATATTTCTTTACCCAGGCAGGGGAAGGACGACATCATCAATTGTGTAATTTCCACCAAGGATATCTTCTGCAGTTATAGCCTGCAATATAATAGGAAGCTTCTTGAAATTCTCAATTTTCTGATTATTAATTTATGGCACATGTTCAAGGCAAAATAAATGCCAAAACCACAACTACGTTCAATTTCCAGGAAGGGTTATGAAAACATTAAAACAATTCTTCTGAAAAAATCGAAACTTTTGAAGAATCTGAACAAAAGCCGAAACTAGCACATCTATCACTGGGAGTAAGAACTTCTGGCAAGGACTTTTTAGCAGCTTATGCAGATTGAATAAACAGAAAAAAAGACCATGTTATATCCTTCCAAGTAAATTTTTTGAAGTTTGACATTTCTTTTACTCCTTTTAGTATATTTTATAAAACCACAAGGAAATAAGCTTCTTTACCGGAAACACACAATACAGGGTAATACATCAAAAATGTGAAACAAAAATAATGCATATGAAGCTTTCCCTACTAGACAGGTTTAAAGTTACAAGTAGGAGAAAATTATGAACAAAAGAGGGCTAAAACAGGAGGACAGAAAAAAAGTACCTTTACACAACCATTATTTTCTTCAGGTAGATCTGCGACAGAAATTTCATCTAAATCATGACAATCAAATGTATCATTAGAGTCTTCATCTGGACACTCAGCAGTAGAAGTTTCTTTCACTTTCACAGTGTCGTACTCTTTACAATATACCAAGTCTCCCACCACAACTTGTTCAGCTCCTGCGGCATGGAAAACATAGTTTAAACATTCCTTGTGGTTATATGTAGAATCGCAATCAACTTTCAACAATGATGACTGGCACGCAGACACAACAGAAAGAGCAGATACGTACCATATTTCTGTACCCTTGTACTTGCTGCATGGTTCCATAAAAAGCTTTGGTAACTATGAACATACCTGAAAGGGAAGTCATAAATTATTTTCACAGTTTAATCTCTGAGTAGCTGGACCATAAGTGAATGGCTGTCGTTACTTAAACCACACAACAACATTCTCTCTTGAGATAGAATAAAGCAATAAAAGGAAACAACTTACATCATTCTTAAAGTTCTAGGTATGGCTTTCAGGGCCTGCAAGTAGTTCCCAGGAGATTTCTTCAAACACTGTAGCTGTATGAGGAAGAAAGAGCACACCATTTTAACATAAAGCACAAGAACAAGCAATCTAGCTACAAAATTATCACCTAAAGATATCATCGTGGTATATTAGTGAAACTGACCAATGGGTGTTGAGGAGTATACATGCCGCAGGAATAAATTATCCCACAATTCATTGACTTTCATTTTTAACAGAAACATACCGCATGAATAATTATCCCACAATTCATTGACTTTCATTTTTAACAAAAACATTATCCAAGCACTATAATACTAGAAAGAGCTCTAGAATAAGAGATTTATACATCAACAATATAGCTGGAAACTTACTATAGACCTCTCAGCAACCAAATATCTAGGTAACTGCCTCAGGGTCCCATCAATATCGTCAGTTTTCTTAAAATATTCGCGTGCCTCCGATATTGCATTTCTTTGTAATTAAAAATAAAGTTAAGAAGACAATTGTAACTCTAATAGTTGCTTAAAGCAGCCTGCAACAAACCAGTAGTTAGTGGTAGTCAAGTATATAGAAGCAACATGGAGAAATAACAAAGGATATCCCCTTCTCTTGGATCGAGAATCAAGTTTACAGCAGCTTTCCACTCTCCTCTTAGTAGCAAAGCTCCAATACGATAAGTTGGCACGGAACCACTTCCAAAGCGCTGAAATCATTCATATGCATGTCCATACGTTATTTTAATTACCAGAAAGAAATAGATAAGAATTAATATGAAATAACAATGTCTGAACAAGCACATGCAAACTCAAGGAGAAAGAGAAAGATGAAGAAGTTACTTGGAGGCCAAAGTAGTTAATGAAGCCCTTCTTTCCCAGGGCACTTGCAGATGCTTTGACAGTATCTTCAGAATCTGCAACAACTCCTCTGGAATATATGTGAGTGCATTAAGTACATGGTGAAGACAATGATATAGATGGCAAGAGACATTGACCCTAAAATGGAATTTACATGGGAAACGTCCTCACCGCAATGTAATTGTAAATCTGTTTCCCAAAAGTTGCCCAAGGAGAAGTCCTTCCTTCACATAGCTGGACAAAAAATTCACTTATTAAACAAGCAGGCATACATTAAAAAAATAAATAAATAAATAAAGCGCAGGCATACAAATACATGGAAGGACTAAAACCACAAACTGAAAATTCGTTGGCCTTACCAGAAGTCACCTACTTTAATACCAATCAACCTATCATTAAGGGCAGCTAGTCGACTAGCACGTACCTTGAAAACAGTTACCTGTATTACAAAAAGAGCCATTTATTTAAAAAATGTGTGTTAAAGTGAAAATCATTAGTTAAGCATCTTCGACCAACATCTTATGCTTGTCTATACTTGGAATATGAACATCAAGGGTATTTTATCAGCATCATGAGGAAACAATAAAAAAATATTAATAATAATAGAAAAAGTAACCATTAACATAAAAACAGAAGAAAATAAATTAGGCATGAAATGCATTTAGTGATGAAATACCCTTTGAGTTGAGACAGCACGCTTGTCCTTTGTACCAGCAAACCCAAATGACCTTGTCTGTCAAACAAGATTATCAATCATCTTCAGGAAAGACATACACCAATACTATTAATTAATTATAAAAAAGAACAAACAACAAGTACCTGGATACCAAGCATCTTTCCTATCACTCCTAATGCCTCCTGTGAATCCTTGTTTTCCTTGCAAAGATGAAACCTAATTGTTTGCAATGAAAAGTAAGCTTTTAAGTGAGCTGATTGTGTGGCTAGTAATACATGCTAAGAGTCCAACTTAAGATAAATGTATTAGCAGACTTCTAAGGAAGAGTGACAACCAAACAAAAGACTGCAATATCTTCAAAAGAAAAAGTGATTCTAATTGCAAGCGTGTAAACAATTCATCAGCACCAAAAACAAAAGATACCATCTAGACCATGCATTCTTTCTCCTAGATGATTCAAAATTTCAGATGTCAAACTTTTAAAAGAAGAAACAATAATTTTGTAAACAGAAAAATATGATAATGACAAGAATAAATTTTGACAAAATGCAGGAGCCCCTCTCTACCTGAGGAACTTGCCAACATGCTCTGGCCAATCCTCTGAACCTCTACTATCAAATGGCTTATCACCTCTTTCTTTTCTTTTCCTGGAGTTCTTACCACGACCATTCTGCCCTCCAGAATTTAGTCTGACACGTATGCATTTGGACGAAGCATCTGGCCCATCAATAGTATCAGTGACAAGGAACTTTAAGTTCTCCTTAAAGAAATTATGCATTGCCTGAAATAATTGGAGTAAATAACACAGTTCATCAATAAAGCATTTGTAAGCCGAATTTAAGTTCACTTACTCCCATTTGAAACCAAAAGAGCACACATTCTGAGACCGTATACATTGGAATAAAAAAATCAAACTTAAAATGCCAAGTAAATCCGATTTAATGATCATATTGGTCCAGTTAGATACAAAACTTCACGGTTATGAATTAAAATGCCTTTTGACATAATAATATAAAAACCTAATGTATGTTTTGTCTGTGGGTTGTAATATAACAAGTTGGAAACCTCACAAGACTATTTCAAACTCAACTCTACCAATTCCTTATCCAAAAGAGAACCCTGCCTTATACATAAAAATTTATAACAATAGATAGAGATACAAACCAGAACTAACCGTTCGATGAGATTTATCAGAACTTGGTGAAAGAACAATCGGTACAATTTCACCACCAGAATTAATTTGATTAATTAGAGTTTCCAAACGCTCAGCATTGGAGTCCCCAGCAAGACTTCTAAAAGATTCAATTTCGGATGTATAACTCTTGATCTCATTATCATTCGTCTCTCGTCCACTTTTCTCCAAGGTCTGAATGGTTCAGAAGGTGTACAGAATCATCAACACCATGAACATAAATGTATAAGCAACGAAAAAATCCAGTAAATAGTGTACCTTTACGACCTCCTCAGGTGCATCCAAAGAAGTCAAATGGACAACATTTCCATCAGTATCTACTTCATTTACGATAAAGTCCGAATACCTAGACCAAATTACAGACCAGATGAATAGAATAGACAGCTTAATCAACAACATGTAACAAAACCTGAACAATTCAATACTAAACATTCATATTCATATTCCCATGTTGAGATTGTCCTTGTTTAAGATTCTCAAATTCATATAGTTTCAACTACAAACAAACAATAGTGTCCACCCCATGAAGTTATGTTTCATTTCTCTGTTAATAATGTTTCCAATTTCTTATCTTTATCCTACAATTTCTAAGCAAACGAAGTCGCAAAAGGGTTTTTCAGTTTCTAATCGTGCTTCTTCTTTCTTCAAACAATGAAATCGATTCGAATGTTACAGATACATGTATAGATATATGCAAGACCTTTGCTTGAGAATGCCGCGAAATCCAGGGAGCTGGGAGATATAGCAGAAGATGCCAACGTCTGATTCGTCTAGGGTTTTGGACGCCATTAGAGGTTTTGGGAATCTTTTAATGGGAGTTTTGTAGTTGCAGAGGAAGTAGGGTTTTAGAAGAACAGGGAAGGACGATGATATTGCCTTAAGCCACATTTGGGGCTTTTTCGCTTCATCTCAAAACGCACCGTCTGCTTGTAGGATCAAAATTTTAAAAAGATAAAATTGCAACAGGGACCTGTTTGGTATCAATTTTTTGTAAAAAAGAAAATTTTCATTCAGGTACTCTCTAGTTGTACGAATGTTCGAAAAAAACTCCTTGGTTTGGACATGTTCATTTGGGTACCTTAAATTTTTATAAAATGACTTTCAAGTACC